>JAJTUV010000205.1:1847500-1989620 GCA_021653895.1 Mastomys natalensis
ACAGCCAGAGGCATCTGGAAGAGTCCAGAGCCAAGAGGGAAAACAGCAAACTGGACATGGCCATGGCTAGGGAAGTAGAATAGCAAGAGGCAGAATCATGAGAAAGAGACTAGGAGAGAATGGGGGTGGGTGCTATTATAAAGGGATCTGGAACAGGCTGGTGGCTAGCAGAAAAACCAGGAGGCTACTGTGGTGGCCTTGAGATATATAACAGGTACTTGTGGATAGGGACTGAGGGAGCCTGGAGACCAGCCACAGGTGCCTGTCAATGGAGAGCCATATGTCCCCTTTGATGGGTGGGAACCCACCTCATAAGTTCCTAAGGAATTCTAGCTTTTATCTGACAGCCAGAAACCCTTCTCTAGTTCAGCCTGAGCTAAGGCATGGTGGTTAGTTCTGCACATAAGTACTCTCTGATACCTAACAAAGATCAAGTAACAATACTTTTGGTTTTGTAATTTGTAATTATTTTAATGGTATAGAAAGAAAAATGTAAAACCTTGAGGGATAAATTGCAAGGTCTCAGGTGTGTGCTTTGAGGAGGGCATCGAGGACTGCAGAGATAAGAAGATTATTAACATCATGAGCAGAGCACAGCCTGGCCAGACCTCTACAGAGTCCAGTCTCCATCTCTACAGATGGATAGTTTGTGGAAGCTCTGAAGAGGTGTTGGCTGATTGGAGGATGGCCACGTATGTTGGAGAGATCAACTGCCTCTGTTTCCTGCTGCTGCTGTTTCCAATGCTGATCTTACCTTGAACACCATCCTAGGAACGAGTCATATTTAGTTAGGGCAGTGCGTGGTTAGTTGATCTTACCATCTTCTTCACACACATATGCATAAATGCAAATACACTTTCAAAAAGTATAAAAATGACTTTCCAAATCCCAGGGTTTCAGTAGATGAGTTTGAGAAGGACACACAAACCACAGCATAATTTGTGGAATATACTCATTATTTACATCTAAATGCTTAGAGTCCTGCCTAGCACACAGAGCCTAGCAAATGCAAACTCTTGTAACTGTTGGCATTTTATCCCCCGCCTAGGACCCCAACTACTGAAATAGTCACACTCTTTCTACTTATTCCTTCCACACACGCCTTACTACTTTTCTTCATTAGTTACTTGTGGTTATGCAAATTCTGACCATGATTATGTAATTCCGTAACCATGTAAGGTCAGATATTTCCTGATGTGGGATGAGCACTTAAATGTTTAACAGATGAAATTGAAGAAGCAGCCTTGAAGCAGGGAGAGAACAGTGATTGTTCTCTCTCTTTTCCCACCTTCCTCTGTTTTACTCCTTCCCACCCACTAGAATCTCCTGACAGCATGGCTCCTATTATATGTATCTTGTATTGTCTTCAGATTATTTAAGCAGGTTGAGTCTTAATGCCAGAGGAAACCCGAGCCTGGTCTTCTTCTGAGACAGCCCACAGGCCTTGACCATGCCTGCCCTAGTCCATCCTGAGTGTACTGTGAAAAGCACTTGCCCGGGAGTCCTTGAGACTGGTGGGGGTCCAACAGGTACTCCCTCTGACCCCTCCACCTGTCTTCCCTAGGGACAGGAGCTGACCATCCGCCAGATCTCCCTGCTGGGCTTCCGGACCTGGTCTTGCTGAAGGTGAAGCTGGGTGACTTGCTGCTGTTGGCACAGTCCAAGTTGCCTTCTTCTGTTATACAAATGCTGCTCATTCTGCAGGTGAGCTCTGAAGGGCCCTGTCCCTTGTGCCACCAATCAGCCAAAGGATCCTGCCGTGATGGAAGTGGGGAGGAGGTGGAACAACAGAGCAGTATAGCTGCATTCTTCTGCTTGTTTGTCCATGTTTCCTGGTTCACCGGCTCACGCACCTTTGCTGTCGGGATTCTATTGCTGTACTTAGGGCAAGTCTTGGAGTAAGGGAAGAACAAAACACCTGAAGCCTGATTTCCTGGGAGCTGTGGCTTTCTCCATCCCTCTGGTGGGATTTGGATACCCAAATACCCTCTGCCCTGAACACCATTGTCTGGAACAGTCAGTACAGATACTAAACTTTCTTCTCCTGTTTGTGCCTTCAGCATCCAAGGCAGAGTCTTGAGTACAAAAGTACTCATTGTGGTGTCAGCTAGTGAGGAGTAGACATCCTTCTGCACTCTTCAACTATGTCAAGGAGCCAAGGATTGCAAACAATGACAAAGTATCCTGAGTAGTTGAGTCAAGATAGACCTAGAACTCCTAGATGGGCTTCATAAAAAGCAAGACCATGTCAGGTCTCAGAGCTCTGGCCACTTCTTGGTCTGTGTTTGGATCGTTCTTTCTTTATTTTTCTCTGATGCTGTCTCTTGTGGCCTTGCCCGGATACTTTTGGACTTGGTCTTTCTCTGTTTGTGGAATTATTTGGACCAAATTAGATGTGACATGCCACGGTGTTTGTTTCCAGGGAGACACTACCCAGATGGCTCCATCCTGTCTTCTCATCCCAGTCTTAAATCAGCCACAGGAAGATGAGCTAACACTTCTCAGGCTTTGGTTGTTTGCCAGGTGCAGGCACAAGGACTATAAATGTTCTGTTTTCCTTAAACAGTCCAAATAAGCGCTTTATGAGGTCAGCGTTGTTGTTATTCCCATGTTCCAGACGAGGAAACAAAACCAGGACGCTTATGCAGTTGAATGAAGTTTCTCAGCTGGTAAGAGGTAGTAAGATTTTTTTTTTTTTTTTTTGGTTTTTCGAGACAGGGTTTCTCTGTATAGCCCTGGCTGTCCTGGAACTCACTCTGTAGACCAGGCTGGCCTCGAACTCAGAGATCCGCCTGCCTCTGCCTCCCAAGTGCTGGGATTAAAGGTGTGCGCCACCACTGCCCGGCTTCTAAGTAAGATTCTAAGATGCAGAACTGTGAACATCCTGCTCCCTCCTGTAGGGACAGGATCTGACTGGCTGACACATGTTGGGCTTGGGGATCTCCTTTGCCCAATCAACTGTGACAATCAACTGTAACCTTGAATGTGGTCAGGTGGGGACCAACACACTGTGGGGAGCCCTTTCCCATGGATGGGTGTGCAGTCTCAGGTTCCTCCATTATGGTCTTAATAACCGATGGGATATCACCAGCCCCATCATCCCTAACTACTGTGCTTTTGACTGTCCTCAGGTTATTTCTCTGCATATTCCCCTTTCCTGTAGTAAGAAAGGAGGAAGGTTCATCTTAGAGATAGGGTGGGTATCATTCTAGAGCCAGCCTTTTTGTAGAAAGGAATAGAAGGGTGGGCGTGGCAAAGTGTTCGCAGCTCACATGTGAAATACTGAATTCAGAGCTTTGCTCCCAAATAGGGAGTGTGGAGAAGGAGCCCTGAGGATTCTGGGAGTGAGGTTAGGAAGCTGGGCTCCACTTTCTGTTTCAGTTTGCATTTATGACACCCATCCAGTAATACTTACTTCCCCTTTAACTGTGTCAAAATACCTGACAAAAACAACTTAAAAGGGGAACTGTCATCTTAAGCTTACAGTCATCGCTGCAGAGAAGGCACAGTAACAGGAAGGTGAGGCAGCTGGCCACACTGTATCTCGTATCTGTATCAGCAAGTAGAGAGAGAGATGAGTGCTGGTGGTCAGCTGCCTTCCTCTTTCTATGCAGCCTGGGACCCCAGCCCAGGCAATGGCTCTGTCCATGAGGCGGGTGGGTCTGCCCACCTCTGTTAACCTAACTTAACCTAGATAAGCCCTCAGAGATGCTGCCCAAGGGGTGTTTCCATGGTGACAGTCGAGGTTAACTACCATACATCTTTTTCTATGTGTGACCATGGCTGCCTTTTGAGGATCCTCCCCATCTGAAACTGGAGCAGGAGGACCTGTTTCTGTAACAAAAGTCTTTTGAGGTTCTGAGTTTTGTGTGGAACAACCCAACAATACATGGCCTCACCCCTTAAAGCCCCTAAAGATGCACCAGAACCTCCATCTTTTGGCCTGTCCCATTTACCACCACGCTGTGCACAAGCAATTTTTTCAGCTGATCTTAGGGAATCTGCTCAAGTGTGTCTCTGGGCCTACAGCCCCTCCATCCATCAGACATTAGAACCTGACTCTAATACTGACCTGGTACTGTGGCTTTCCTGGTCCCTGCAGGGCTGGAGTCTTGGTGCTTGGTTTATTTCTCTGCTGTAAACACTGTCATCTAGAGCAGTCAGAGCAAATCTTAAGCTTCTCCTTTGTGCTGTGCCCGCAGCACCCTTGGTCATAAAAGTAGGTGTTCATCAAGCATGTCTCAGAAAGTGATGCGCCAGTTAGGAAGAACCCAAGGTCCCTGGCCTGAGTCCCATGATGACTTCTTCCTTTAGACGCATGGACTATAGCCCGAGAAGCTCTGTGGCTGTGTTGAGTTTCTGGAAAACTGGACAACGAAACAGTTCCCACTGTGGATCTTCTTGTTTTTCCCACGTCAAGGTATTGGAGGGTCAGAGAGGTTAGCTGACTCACTCGGGTATAAACTGAACTGTGGGAGCTGTCAGCCATTCCTCATCTTTTGCTCTCTCTACTTCTCAGCCTTCCTTCCTGCCTCCTCCTAGGTATTGGAAATACCCTTAGAACTTGTAATATGGTCACACTCCAGGCAGGGCACTTGGCATCTTTCCCCTCTTTGTCTCCTGGATGTAGGTTTCCTGGACCCTTTCTCCCTTGGGAGATGCAGAGCTGAGGCACGGAGGAAGGCAGCAGTCAATGTAGGTGTTTCCTCGATCCAAATCTGTTTTCTAGGGCCTGAGGGGCAGCATCTTTGGAGTCTGGATAGGATGTTCAGGGAATCCACTCTGGGACCACTCCTGCTACAGGGAATGTACTGTAAATTGTCCAATTCTCCACAAAGACATGAGACCTGGGCATGATGTTCCCAAAGCGACCTGACTCTGATACAAGGAACGAGAGCTTTTCTCAGACTTCAGTCTCTCTTTCCCATCAGTCTTCCAAACTTTCTTGAGCCAATTCCTCCTTCTTGGAAAATATAAGGGCAGCTCATGCTATACTAGGCAGAGAGCTCCTCTTCTCAAGGGGTCCCACCCAGAGAATAAGGAAGCCTTTACGTGAGTATGGGGCCCTGCCCATGAGGCAATGTGTGTGACATTGTCCTTGGAGGGCTCTGTCCTTAGTTCTGTAGTCTCCCATCTTCCACTGAACATTCTTAATAATTTTTGAATGTAGGGCTCAGCTTCTTTGTTTCATACTGGGCCAGGACAAGTTGTCATTCATAGGTTGTTATGTGCTGAGTGGTTTAGCAGACAAAAGGCTGAGGATGTCCTCAAGGGCCATGTCCTTTGGAGTGCCACTCAATTGCAAGCTGTGTTATCATCCCTCTTGTCCCTTTCCTTTGCCACCTCTTTTTCCTATCATGTCTCTTTTGGAGGAAAAGCTAGAGAAGACGCTGATGTGAACTATCAGAAGGAAAACGTTTCTAATAAAACCTAATAAAGGTGGTTTTATGGCTTGAACCACACTGCCCTGACATCTGGTTCTAGGCCTCTTTGCCTTCCTATTGCCTTGAGTGTCCCGCTCCGGTTTGGGCCAGCCTTCACGTGCCTTCCTGAGTCAGCTTGCTTTCTTTCCATGCTCCTTTCCAACGCTAAGCATTCTGCTGCTTGAGCTCTGGGAGAGTGTAGCTGAGACAGAGGGTGTAGAGAATCACCACGCCTGTTTCCAGCACCACCGGCAAGCTTATCCCAATAGAAGGTCACTTTCTCCACAGCTGTCTCTTCCCTTCCCTTTTTAGTCCTAGACTGCAAACTCTACTTATATTCTGTCAAACTCTGCATAGCCTCTTTTCAGGCTTCTTGTTTCCTTAAACTATCCAACATCTAGGCATCTGCATCTCATTTGATGTAGCCAAAACAGACCAAGGAAAAGCCCCTTTTCTTGGGAACCACATCTCAACCATGGATTCCTAATCTGCAGGAGTTGGCCCCACTTGCTTTACTCCTCAGACAACTCCAGGGCTGTGGTGAGTGTTAGCTTTTTAAGGGAAACCATTCAGGATCTCTATTTTGAGAATTTGAGCAGAGGAGATAATCTCTCTGGCTAAGCACAGAGACCCCCTGGAGTCTCCCTTCTTTGCCCACTGTGGCACTTGTCTCTTTCTGGTCTCTGGGTCTTTGCTACCCCTCAACAGGAGGTTATGCTTTCAAGCCCCTTGCAGTGAGAAACAGTTCACAAGGAGCCTGCTGCTTTTCTAGAAAGCAGATTTTTACCGGCTCCTTTCTAGTTTGGGCTGTCATGTCTCCCTTCTTTCCTGCTCAGGCCCTTGTCCCTTTCTGGTCTCTAGGTTTTTGCCACCTGGCTTTTACCCAGGGCTTTTTACCTCAAATGCAAGTTTGAGGACTCCTACTGTGATGTACTGCAGAAACACATCTAAAACCACTTTCTAGGTCTTCTTTCTCCTGTTCTGGACTTTTCTGTGCTTTTTCTCTGTTTTCCAACCTGGTAACAAGTGGTGGTCACATGGGCTCAGAGCCAACATCTTGGGTTCCAGTCCAGTGGGGGATCTGTTTGTCTTGTCTTGTTTGTTTCTGTCATCTATTGGCTGTGTTACACTAGGCAAGTTTCTTAAGCCTCCTGGTTCTTATTTTTAGCCATTGGAAGCAGGGCCTGTCCCTGGTTGTTGGGAGGCCTGTGTGTTTGTTCCTATGTGATGCTTTTGTGAAATACTTCCTTGCTGTGGGTAAGCTCACCACTCTTCTGGGGGTGGGATAATCATTGGACTTCACCACCCCTTACCTTTAGAGTGAGAATTGGAACTATGCCACCTACACTGTACTGGGTGAGCCCAGATTTTGTTCTTAAAAGACCCAGTTTCTGGATTTACTTCTTAAACTGGATTTACTTCCTATGTATGTATGTATGTATTGTTTTTCAAGACCGAGTTTCTTTGAGTAGCCCTGGCTGTTCTGGACCTTGCTCTGTAGACTAGGCTAGCCTTGAACTCAGAGATCCACTTGTCTCTCAGTGTCCGTTTTAATAGATGCTCATCTCCCATTCAACATTCTTACTGATTTTCAGTTCCAGGCCCTGCATCTTCATTTTGTACAGGGCTAGGAAAACCTGTCATTTGTGTTTTGCTGGCAACCTGGCAGAGGGGCTGAGGAATGAGGGCTGCTCCCTCTGAAAGGCTCAGTGTAAACTGTGTCCCCATGTCCCATGTTCCTGGGAGAGCCACCAGCTCCAAATCGTGCATTTCTCCTTTCTCCCATCTCCTGCCTCCTCTTCATATCCTGTTCTGTCTCATTTTCATCTATTGACTTGGGACGAGTGCCCAGGGCTTCTGGCCTGTTTCCTTCGTTCTAATCACAGGGAGGCTGACTGTGGCCACACTCCCTTGTTCACGGAGGAGGGTCATTGGCAGATGTTGACAGATGTCCACTGCTTTGACACTTTTCACCGACTTTTGTCTGTCTTGTGTGTTCATTTGTAGAGTGTCCACGAGCCCACAGGTCCAAGTGAGGGCTACTTGCAGCTGGAGGAGCTGGTGAAGCAAGTGGTATCTCCTTTCCTTGGCATCAGCGGGGACCGCAGCTGCTCAGGCCCCACATATTCCTTGGGTAAGAAGCACTTAGCTCTGAAGTCTAGAGACTTGGGGATAATGATACCTATTATGAGGTATGAAGCACCAGTTGTCTGCCCAGTGCTTTGTTCTAGTGAAGGCCAGTGTAAAATCTTGGTTTGTTAGTTACAGATGTTCTGAGGCCATGTGGCAGTAACCCTGCCTCTCTACCAATCTCCCTCAGAGACTGGCCCAACCTCTGTAGTAGTACCTGTCTCATCCACTTCTTTGACCCGTAGCTTTGATCTTTCTCATTAGTTTTTCTGTATCTAATACCAGAAACTGTATTTTCTTATTATACCTGCCCTAGTTGGGCTTATTATTGCTATAATGAAACATCATGTGATGGGATGGAAACCAATGGTGGAATGATGGTGGAAGGGGATGTCTCAGCAGGCCCATGCCGAGGCATCTCTTCCCCCTGAGGGACCAGCCACATGACGGTATACCAGAGAATGGAGTTTATTCAAGGCATGGGGAGGGGAGCCAGGAGGGTAGTAGACGCAGAGAGAGAGAGAGAGAAGAGAGAAGAGAGCAGAGAGAGGTGGAGGCTGGCCATGACCACGTGGAGAGAGGGGGAAGGGAAGGGGGCAGAGAGAACCTGCAGACTTGCGGGTCAAGGGAGCAAGAGGAAGAGGAGGGGCCAGACAGCCCCTTTTATAACTGTAGGGAGGGGCATACCTGGCCGCTGCCAGATAGCTGTGGGGGTGGAGCATACCTGGCCGTTGACAGGTAACTGTGGAGGGAGTTTAGACAGAATACTAACATCATGACCAAAAGCAACTTGGAGAGGAAAGAGTTTATTTCACTCACAGTTCTATATAATAGTCCATTATCAAAAGCAATGAGGGCAGGAACTCAAACAGGACAGGGACCTGGAGACAGGAACTAAGTAGAGAACATAGAGGAGTGCTGTTTACTGACTTATTCCCCATGGCTTGCTCAGCCTGCTTTATGTAGAATCCAGGACCACCAGCGCAGGGATACAACCACACGCAATAATCTGAACTCTCCCCCCATCAATCACTAATTAAGAAAATGTCATATAGGCTTGCCTATAGCCAGATCTTATGGAAGCATTTTTTTTCAGTTAAGGTTACCTCTTCTCAGATGACTTGTGTCAAGTTGACATAAAACTAGCCAATCTAACACCTGTTACTCATTTGAGTGGAAACCCAGTCATGATATTTCTTCGCTTGACAGTAGCCACCATGAAGCCACCATGTCACATTTATAGTCAGATCTTTCATCTACTGTCTCCACTTTTATTTGTATAAGTACTACAGGGTCTTTCACTGCAAGGGACAGGGTTCTTGGATTTGGGAATAAATTCTTCCTGGCCTCCTGTTTTGGTGACTGTAATGGTACTGCAGTACCAGGCAGTATCTTAGTCTCTGTATAGAATCTAGAGGTGAATCAGATCTGCTCCTTCTCCCAGTGAGAGCATAGTCTAGACAGTCTCAGTAGAAACATCCGATGTCATAGTACAATATACTGTAGAACAGTTCCCAACAAAAACACGGCCTTGGTAGAAACAGCCTCGTGAAAGACTGCCTAAGATGTAAGACCTTACAAAGCAGACACTTGCTTGCTAGTTTCTGTCTTCAGCTTCTGCACTAGGACCTGATGTCCAGCCATGCAGCAATACAGCAGGTATTTGAGCATGCTTGTTAGACCAGTGTAGGCTGCTGTACTCCAAAGCCAGGGCAGCTTGCAGCCGCAGAAAGATGCAGAGTAAGAAACATCACCTGGATTACCCTTACTTGGCCCTCATCCTGCTGTGATGGATTTGTAGTTGAGCTTCAAAGCCAAGGGGGCAAGGAACGGTTTCCAGAGAGCGTGCTCCCTTGGGCCTGTTCCTGTAGAAGGTTGAGCCTTCTAATGGCTGTTTTCCTGGCCCTGGTCCTGTTTCTCTGGAGATACTTGCTTTACCACAGCAGCCACAGATTGGAGGAGGCTGGCTCCATTCAGCTGACTCCCAGGTCTCGCAGGCTCATCCTCTGGTCTCTTCCTCACTCCCTTCACATAAATCTGAAAGCTATTGAAGGAAGACAGTCTCCCACCCTCTGCCCCTTCCCTAAGCTGGATATTGTATTGCCTAGGTCTCCATGGAGCCTACCTTCCTTAATACTGTCTGGGCTCATGTCGTTTCAGGGATCAGGACCCAGGGAGATATCAGGGTGCCAGCGGGTTAGTGGTGTTGTGCCAAGAACTCCAACCTAGTCAGGGCCTAATTCCAACATAGGAAAAGGGAAAAAAATACTTTACTTCAATCCCCATAAGCTCTTAGTTGGAACAGATCCTTGTAAAAGATTAATGAGAAAACCAAACAAGTGTGTGGAAATACATGGTCTCACATACAGGAGAGACATCCAAGGAACAAGTGGTTTTCAAATAGTTGGCTTTAAGTTCTGTTTATGTAATGTCTTTAACAAAGAACAGTAACTTTCAGACAATGTCTCATGTAGCCCAAGCTGGCCTCAGCCTTGCTATGTACCCAAGGATGACTTTGAACCTCTGATCCTCCAACTTGAATCTGCCTCTTCACTGCCTTTAGTTCACTAATCCTTCATGTTTTAAAATATTTTTTTGTTTTATGTGTAGGGATGGTTTGCCTATATGTGTGCGCTTGTGTGTCTAGTGTCCCAAGAGGCCAGAAAAGGGCTTTGATTCCCCTGGAATGGGAGTTACAGGTGGTTCTGAGCCATCATGTGCTGCTGTGAATCGAATCTGGGTTCTCTGGAAGAGTAGACAGTGCTCTTAACTGCTAACCCATCTCTTTAGCTCCCCTTCATGTCCTTAATCCCAGCACTCTGGAGGCAGAGGGAGGTGAATCTCTGAGTTCAAGGTCAGCCTGAACTACAGAGTGAGCTCCAGGACAACCAGGACTACACAGAGAAACTCTGTCAGAATAGATTTGAGAATTCCAAGCTACCGTGGACAGTCCACCATCCCTCATGGCCAAACTGTCAGCATTGAGGATGTGAGGTCATTAAGGGACAGTGGCATAGGTGATCCTGCTCTTCTGTTCCTTAGTCCAAGAGGTGTCCCAGGCCAGACATTTCATCCCAGACTTCTACATGTTAAAAGCTGAGCTGACCTTCCTTACCCTTTGAGGATAGAGACTTCTATAGCATCCATAGGCTGGAGAGATGGCTCAGTGGTTGAGAGCACTGGCTGCTCTTCCAGAAGTCCTGAGTTCTATTCCCAGCCATCACATGGTGGCTTACAACCATCTGAAATGGAATCCGATGCCCTGTTCTAGTGTGGTTGAAGACAGATCACTCATATACATAAAATAAGTATATTTGTGAAAGTAACATTCACTCAGTCTTGGACAGAGGGATATTAAGACAATAATTGAGGTTTTGGAGAAATGGCTCAAAGTTTACAAACATATTGCTCTTACAGAAGACCCAAGTCTAGTTTCTAGAACCCAATACAAGCCCCTGTAACTCCAACTGCACGGAGATTAGAATACTTCTAACCCTGTGTGTAAGTAGGTTCACATGGTGCACATACCCGCACATAGACACACACATATACACATAACTTTTTATGAATGGACAATGAAAAAAATTAAGAGTTGCAGTAGGGTCTTAAGAGATCCTTTTAGTTGAGGCAGGGCTGTGCTGTGCCCTGAGACCAGGGTATCATGAGATTGCCAAGGCAGCTGGGACATCATCTGAAAAGGCACTCTGCCAGTGGCCATGCTGCACACTCCTGTCCAGGCCAAAGGAGATGTGCATGGCCCAAGGAGGGTGGTACTACCCTTACTCTTGGGGTGCCTGAGAAGTGCCCCAGCTTTGCAGGCAAGAAAGGTAGAGGCTTGCTGTTATGAAATATAAATTGTGATATAATGCAGTAGGAGTAAGGGAGTACCTGGCAGGCTCCTGCCAAGATATCCCCCTAGGAAATCACACTGTGTGACAGACCTAGGATAAAGAAAGCTTACTGGGGGAAAGGAAAGGGAGCAGGTACCTATAAAGGGGATAGATGGGGAGTGGGGCAGGGGATAAAGAAGGGCAGAAAGAGAGGCTACCTGGAAACACGTAGGAACAGAGAGGGAGAGAGAAAAGGAAGGTGTGAGAGAGGAGGAAGGGGTCTGGGGTGGTGAGCAGCTCTCTCATATGCTGCCACACCTGGTTTGCTCCTGCCTGAGGCACAGGTAGTAATGGCTGCCTGTGATGGTGAAAGCTACTGCTAGCAACTGTTGGGCGGAGCCTAGCGGAATTGTCTGTAAGCCAATGCTTGCCCTGTATCCCTGCCGTATGCCCTGCATCCTGGACTCCAGAGGTGCTAAGGCAGTGTCTTGCCCCACCTGTACTGGGACCAGGACCAGGAGTCTTGCTTTAGAACAATAGATAAATGATCCTATTCAAGGCCCCAATTGGAGTGTGACTCTGTGTGTGTGTGTGTTCACACATGTGTGCAAGCCCTCCCCTCCAAAGCCTCACCTTTTCTTATTACAAGAGGACAATGGAAGTATCAGGTAAGGAGGTAGCAGTGAAACTAAAAGAAAAGCAACAACACACACACACACACACACAACACACACACACACACACACACACAGAGAGAGAGAGAGAGAGAGAGAGAGAGAGAGAGAGAGAGAGAGAGAGAGAGAGAGATACAGGCAGTGTGGAGGGTGGAGCCCAGGCCCAAGTGCTACCTTTCAAGTTACCCGAATTCCTGAGCTACTTGGGATTTTCTGAGGTTCTCAGGGCCCTTCCCCTGCAACAAACATTCTGAGGCTGGATTCCTCCACTACAAAAGCCCTCCCTATCCTCCACGTCCTCACTCCTTTGTATACCTGGGGCCCTCTGCAGAGCCCGCCCTGCAGCTGAACACTACCTTCTCTGCATGACAAAGGCCATGTGGGCCTTTGCAGGTTCTGGACTAGAGCGGGAGCCCACAATGGCAGGGGCATTCTGGGAGCCTAGAAAATCAAAGGCTTACTGGGGAGCCAATCCCCAACAAAGGACTGCTCCACCCTGGCTATGCCTCTCTAGGAGTCTGAAAGAAACGGCCATTTCTGGCTTCCACAGAAATTAATGACTGTCTTTGTTGGGGACCTGTGAGGAAGGAATAAAGCTTTCAAAAGAAAGTTAAGGAAGATAAGGTGGCTGACCAGTCTCTCTCTGCAAAAGTGCCATGTTACAAGGAAAGCCCAGACTTTAGGTCTCAGGAGTTTCTAGGAAGACAGTCTCAGTGAGTCCCTTGGTGGGAGACTCCATTTCCCCAGGGGCCATGGTCCTACTATCCCTGTTACAAAGAAGAGAAAGGGAGAAGAAAAAAAAAAACGAGACCAAGAGCGGGAAGCCGCCTGTCAGCTCAGGTCTCAGCCTTTGGCTTGCAGGCTTCCTAGAGAGCCCAGTGGGCTTGACTGATGGAGTCACCACCCTTCAGCTGACTTCTCTGAGGATTAGCTCTGGTGACTGGCAGCTCATCAAGGAAGCACTGTCTGCCAGCAAACTTGGCAAACCATGGGGTCCGTGTGATTTTGCCAGCAGCAAGTTGAGGACCAAAACATCTTCCAGAGAGTGGAAGGCATGCTAACTGTAGGCCTCTCTTGCAAGTCCCTGCAGGGTGAGAGAGGAGGCTATGTGGAAAGATTGGGGCTCGGTGACTACAAGGGTCAGGGCCCAGCTGTGTAGTCTGCTGTTAGTTACCTACCTTCTTGGAGTGGCCTGGGGCTTGAACACCAGCTCTGGCCTTCTTCAGGAAGAGAGCAGGAGGAAGAAAGAACACTGAGGATGGGGCCAAGCAGGCTGTGCCATGTATTACAGACTCCTTGGGAGTAGCTTGTTCCCCCACCCCAACCCCTCCTCCAGGTGTGAGGATTACCTCCTAATATTTCTCTGGTCCCTTGTCATACTGTGTGATTTGTCTGTTCTCCCCCTAAACTGTGCAAGCCATGGGAGACATTCTTCTTTGTACCCAGACCCTAGAGAGGTCTGTGTGTCTTGAATCTATAAACCAGCCTCTAGTGGCACAGCTATCTGAAGTGCTCTTTCTTCAAGACCTCTCTCTAGGGGCTGTGAAGATGCTTCAGTCAGTAAAGTGCTTGCCAAGGGTAAGGACTAAAACCTAACCTCAGAGTTCATGTTGGGCATGATAGTATGACTTTAACCCCAGGAATAAGATCCCTGGAGCTTGCTGGCCAGTTAGTTTAGCTGAATTGGTGAGGCCCAGGTTCAGGGTGAGAGTTAGTCTCAAAAGAATGAAGTGGAGAAGTGGGTGAGAGAGCCTCCATATGCATGCCCACACACATGTGTACATGTGAGATATAGCTCTTTCTATGTCTCTCTGTCTCAGTGGCTCTGTTTCTCTGTCTCTGTCTCCCTCCCTCCCTTCCCCCGCACCCCACACACAAGTTTCTCTGTATTTCCAGGAACTCTTGGTACCTCTGCTCTGACATTTTTCACATTGATATCAGGGAAATCAAGATTGTGTCTTGGGGTTCTTAGTCTCATTAATAAAATAATTTTTAAAAGGAAGTTGAAGGACAATTTTATTGAAGTTGAAATGAAAAACTTCTATTGGCAGAAAAAGGGACTTAGCAGTGGTGGTGGTACATGCCTTTAATTCTAGCATTCTGGAGATGGCACAAATGGAGCTCCGAATTCAAGCCCGATCTACAGAGTGAGTTCCAGGACAGCCAGGGCTACACAGAGAAATCCTGTCTCGGACAAAAATCCCACCAAACAAAAGATTCAAAGTTATTGGGGAGGCGTTTAGGAGGGTGAGGGTGTGGGTCTGGCATGCATTAGGGAAAGGGGTTGAAGGTGAATATGATCAAAAGATGGTGTATGAAATTTCAAAGAAGATAA
Organism: Mastomys natalensis; assembly: GCA_021653895.1. NCBI lineage: Eukaryota > Metazoa > Chordata > Mammalia > Rodentia > Muridae > Mastomys > Mastomys natalensis. Next base: position 1,861,893 of record JAJTUV010000205.1, read on the forward strand.
AAAAATATTAAAAAGAAAAGAAAAAAACGCCAGGGCAGGCAAGGTATAAATCTCAGCAGCTGCCTGGAGAAGAAAAAACTCGAGGAGATGGGCATACGGTTTGAGTTACTGGAATGGGGTTCCATCCTGTGGTAGCAAACAGTTAACATGACAGAGACAGGAGCCATAGAGAAAGAGTAAGGAAACCTGCGGTGTCAGAAGAAGCATCCTTGTGTTTAGTCAGCATCTAAAAGACAGTGAATAAAAGACCAAAAATAAACAAACAACCCCCCCAACAACAAACAACGAAACAAACAATCAAAAAACAGGAAAATTTCAGCTTTCTTGGAATGGTAGGCAGACCCAGCTGAACTTCAGGCATTGTGTCGGGGAGGGGCTTCTGGGTAGGAAAAATAGTATCTCACTACAGGACTAATAATTCTGCCTATCTCTTTATCATGGCTTAGAGGTGACCTGCTTTCCTGGGAAGTGGCCAGGTCATAGATCCTGCCCAACTGAAACGTTGATTCTCCCAGCAGGCGAGAAATGTCCTCTTTACAGAATTTCTCTTGAATGCATCTTTCTGCTATTCTAAAAGCGGGAAGTCTGCTGTGGGTCCCTGATGTGAGTCTTGACTTTGTAAGTAATTGTGACTGTAGATATCATGTTCATCTTCTGCAGAGCAGCAAGAGAGACTGTGTTGGTGCGACATCTCCTTTGGGTACAGTACCCAGCTGGACACCCAGCACAGAGTTTCAGCTGGGCTCCACCCTCCACCCTCTGCGCAGGCCTATGTGTGTAGACCCAGGCTTCTCCCTACCCGCATCAAGTCCATGCTTCTCTTCTTTTCAACAGTCAAGTGCATTTTGCATAGTACAGCTCTAGAGGTGTTTGCTGAAGGCTAAGGCAGGCGTGGTTCTACACAAAAGCACACACACACACACACACACACACACACACACACACACACACACACACACGCTATGCTGGTCCAGTCTCACTCTGGCTTCAATTCTCAGCTCTTTTCAGCCACAGCCAAAGTAGCCTTTTGTTAATTCACTGTCAGTAGAACCCTCCAAGCACTTGACCGCAGTGATTGATGCATCATGCCCAGGAAACCCTCAGAGACACCTCTCCTGGGCTCCTTCCAGCAAATTGAGGCCCATGAAAAATCCCTCAGCCAGAAAGACAGTGTGTCTCAGCTACACACATTGAGTCCGCATTCCCTCAACTTCTCCTGTGTCCTCTCCAGGCCCAGCCCCTGCTCCAACTCTGTTCTCTTCCTGGACTGCCCACCCTGGATAATCTGTCTGCCCAGGTTTTAGTCACATGAATTCTCAGTCTCTTACCAGTGTTGGTGCATTCTGTATACCCCTTCCCCAATTAGAGGATATCCCCAACTCCTAGGATTGAGTCCTCACAGCTCTGTCTGCACACACCCCACCTTGCAGATGGCTGCTTTCCCTCAGGTACAGAGACTGGCTTCTAAGGTGTGTCCTCTGAATGTGTTGGGCCCAGCTTTTGCTAGGTTGATTGAGGATTTCCCTATAGACAACCCACAGTGCTAGGTTGTAAAAGTAGTATGAGAAATAAGTTGTTCCTAGGGGCGTCGTTTGAAGGATGGTCCCTTAGCTAGGTCCTTGCTGCTGTGAAGTTTTGTGGTGCTTCAGTTTTAGAAGTAGCCATTTTTCTGATGTGAGACCATTATAGAAATGTGTTTCTCTGAGGGGACAAGTATTGTGCATAAATTCCTTCTTCTTATTGTCCGTTGCCATTCCTGATCTCATCTCCAGCACACCAGCCAGCTTCCTCTTGGGCACCCGAGGGATGTAGTGGTTCTTTTATTCTGAGTTCAGAGGGTGCTGGCTCAAGTCCTGTTCAAGTAACTGCTGTCCCCAGCCCATGTCATCTTCACTTTCATCACTGTCATTTGTGCCTGTCCATCAAACCTTTTCTTTACTCTGACATTGGTCTTCCCTTTTTTCCTGTGTCTCTGCAACCTCCCTGGCGTTTCTTGCTTGTGTCTCTGGCCGTAGCCCATGCTCCACCTCCTGCTAGGGCCCTTTCCTGAAGCACACCGTCTCCTGTCCTCTCCACAGCCTCTCCCATGTGTCACAGATGCTTCTGTCTGGCACCACAGGCCCTCAGAGCACACACTTACCCTCCTGGATGGGCACACCTTCATCGTTCCTGTATGTTGAGATCCTGCAAGGCTGTGACCCTAGGGCTCATCTGGTGGCTTGCTCGGGCTGTTCTCGCCATTCGGCTTGCCGTCCTCCTCCATCCTCTTCAAGGCTGTCTGCCACCCTGAAAGCTCATCTCCACTGTACATCCTTGGCCAGTTTTCCGATTGTCACAGATACTTTTTCCTTCCTGTGAGCCTCACTGGCTTGTCTTTTCCTCAAGGTTGTCTTTAGCAATTTTTGGTAAGCTTTGCCTGAACAGCTAGGAAAAGCAAGTCTGGAGAGAAAGAGAGAACTCATCTGAGTCTAAGCCTGGCAGTGTTCTAGCTGTGTGACCTTCGGTAAATTCCTACTTCTTTGATACTTAGTTCTCTCCTCTTTAAAGTTGACACTAACAATATCAATATGCTATGATTTAGATTCGGCTTTTAGCAAGAGAGCAGAATGCATGCTAAGTATTTTTAATGTTTTATGGTCATGAGATTTGAACCTAGCTCATCACACATGCTAGTTAAATGCTCTACCATTGAGCTAAACTGTTGACCTTCTCTATACTTTTTATTTTGATTCAGAGTCTTACTTGCTCAGACTGGTCTTGAACTTGCTCTGTAGCCTAGGCAGGTATTTAACTTGAGATTCTCCTTCCTCTGCCTCCTGAGTAGTTGAGATAACAGCCCTGTACCACAAAGCCTCATACATATGAAGCTTCAGCAGTTTCTAGAACACAATACTTAAAAAGCAGCAGTTGTAGACCCAAGGTTGACACTGGGAGTTTTCTTGAGTGGTGTCTACTTTATTCATAGAAACAGAGTCTCTCAGTTGAACCCAGAGCTCACTGATCCAGGGTAGTCTAGCTAGGTAGCTTGCTCCAGGGATCTCCTATTTCTGCCTTCTGAGTACTGGAATGACAGGGTAGCCACCATACTCACCTGGCATTCACATGGGTTCTAAGGATCTGACCTCTGGTCCTTACACCAGTGCATCAAGTGCTTTATCCACTAAGCAGTCTCCCCAGTCCCAGGGTTTTTTTCTTTGTTTGTTTGTTTGTTTGATTTCTGTTTTGAGTTCCTTTGTTTTGTTTTTTAAAAAGAGTCCCTCACAGGCCTGGAACTTGCCAAGTAGGGTAGCCTGGCTGGCCAGCCCATGCCAAAGTCCCCACCTCCCCAGCTCTAGACTTACAAGCTCACACCACTGCAGCTGGCCTTTTGCTTGGTTGGTCCTGGGATCAGACTTAGGTCCTTGGGCTTCCAAAATAACCACTTTACCAACTGAGGCACCCTCCCCAGCCCTCCTGACATTGCGGACAGCACCTCTTGAAGAGCGTTCTGAAGCCCTGGCTAATGTGTGTGTCTTATGAGAAGATGGTTCAAATGGAATTAAAGGCCGATCCAGTCAAGCTCGGGCAGCACCAGGAAATGGGGCGGGGAAGCACTGTGTGTTCACTCCACCCAGGAAAGTTTTAGGTGAGCATTTACTGTAGGCTTCTGGTTGACCTGATACAGGATCTGGTGTAAACAGGTGCTGCATGACATTTAGATGGCCCGTTCTCCACTGTATTCAGTAGGACTCTGCCTAAACCTATTCGTAGAGGTTGAGCTATTCCCTCCCTCTTCCAGGAGAAGCCTCTAGTCCCTGTCTGTTACCGTTCCCCCAATCACAGCTTTTACTGCTTCTTCTCTTGCAGCCAGGAGGCATTCCAGGGTCCGACCCAAGGTGACTGTCCTGAACTATGCCTCACTGATGACCACGGTTGGCCGGCCACTGAATGAGATGGTCTTGACTCCTCTAACAGAACAGGAAGGGAGGCATACCTGGAGAAGTGTGGCAGTGTCCGGCGGCACACAGTGGCCAATGCCCACTCGGACATCCAGCTGCTGGCTATGGCCACCATGATGCACTCAGGGTTGGGGGAAGAGGCAGGCAGTGAGGACAAACACCTACTCCTGCCACCCAGCTTCCCACCACCACACCGCCAGTGCTCCAGTGAGCCCAACATCCTCGACAGTCCTGATGAACTGGAACTAGAAGATGTAGCAAGTGGCAGCCAGGAGGACTCAGAGCTGAACTGTGCTTCCCTCAGCTGAGCCACCACCTCCAGGGACCCATTCCTACTTTGTAGCTAGGATGAGGACACCCCTACTCCATGGATCACCAAGGGGCTCTTGCATTGGGCAGTATTGCCTTATTTCCTTTAGGGCACAAGCCAAGTCTTCAAGCCCTTGGGAAACACCCGTCGACTCCCCACTCTTGTGTCTGTGACCAGCTCCTCATGCCACTGTTCTGACTTCCAGCCTTGCCCTATTCACCTGGATCCTCATCTCTAGGCCTTCCCCATCCTATTGGACTGGCTGATGCTCCTAGTATATAATGCTCTGGCATTATTATAGCAGAAGGTTGGACTACTACACACAACCATCTGAAATGTGCCAGCTTCTGCAGTTCCGTTATGATCTTATGAGGCAAAAGCCAATGGGTGGAAAGAACAGTTAGAGGTTCTGTATAGCATGGAAGTCAATTGCAGCCCATATCACACATGGTCCTGGGAATGTGCCCTCTTCACTTTAATTGCAGAGTTACTGGGAAATCAATCTCCTACTTGTGGGTGAGGGTTCATTTCTTATGTATGTCCAGATGTCATGTGCTGTCTACATCGTGGGCTTTGGCCTAGGAGAACATACCAGGCTGGCACAGCCCTGTCTTGCATTAAGCCTCTCAGCATGTCCATCTCAGGCTTCTTCCCAGACTCTGGGAATGAACCTTCTCAGTCACTGGTGCCTTATTCTTGCTCCAGTTTCAGGAACCGACCACTTTTCTGTTGTGGATATGAGAGGCTGGCTGATAGCAGCTGACCTAGACTTTACCTGGATTTCACTTGAATTTGTAAAATGTGTATTGCTCAAAAAAAAAAGTTTGCAAATATTTGCACATAGGATCTTGCACTGTTCATTTCCAGTGGCGTGTGTTTGCAGACTAAACACAAGTGGATCCCTTCAAAAGGCGATGGAATAAGCTCAGAACAAAAGGATCAGTAGTGTGTAGGACTCACATACCTCAGAGCTCTGGAGGAGCCGGGACTGTGTCTGGAATGGCCTGTGCTTAGTGTCTTGGCTTCTAGGGAAGGCTGTGCTGGGCTCAGGAGACTGCCTCTTGAGCAGGGAAGTGTGGTGACTGGACTGTGTCTCCTTTACAGCAGACAGAGATAGGGACATGGACACACTTTCCTTGGAGGGATGTTTATTCCCTGAGATTACAGAAGTATCCAGAAGTGTCTGGGATCCCTGTTGCATCTGTGTCATGTTATTATTTGAGGCAGCAGACTTTGTTACTATGCTAGGTCCTCACTGCTGCTCCCTCTAGGCTGGGGAAAGGGAACTTTTTGTCTACGCTGAGTCCCTGGCTTCCTCTTTATAGTTATCTGTTGGTCTTGCCAACAGAAGCTCAGAAAAATAGAGAAGATTTCTCCTGACTCTGCTTGTGGTGTCTGCCGGCCTTTCGGGATCTGCTGGTCAGATCCCGAAATTTGAAATTTTTGTTGATGAAATGTCAATACATAAGTCACCAATAGAAGAGGCACTTCAAGCTCTTCTAAGCCTTGATGGTGTCACCCTTCTGGGCAAAGATCTGAAATCCGACTACAGCTGTGCTGTTGATGGATTCTGCTTTAGAAATTGTATTTTTAAAATGTTTTAAATTTGTCCTTCTAAGAGATAATGATGAAAGAGAAATGTCTGCATGTGTGCACACACTGCTTATGCAGTTGCACACATGCTTGTACCCATACGTGTGCATACACACTCCACATACACAAAAAGAAATGTTCAGATTCTTTTGAGAATTTCAACCAAAAAATAATCTTTCTGTATGTGGTGTCTAAAGTCTACAAGTTGGGGGCTGGAGAAGTGGCTTGGTGTTTTAAGAGCACTTGGTGTTCTTGCAGAAGGCCCAGAGATGTGATTTAGTTCCTAGAACATCAAACAGCTCACAACCACATGCCTATAATTCTAGTCCCAGAGCTTCTGATGCTCTTTTCTATCCTCTGAGGGTATCTAAATACACACACACACACACACACACACACACACACACGAAATACTTTTTAAACTCCATAAGTTATTAACATATGTTAGCAGGCAGAGCATTGCCGTTTATTTGACTTAACTGATGGCTAGGTTCTTGTTAGTACACCAAGCACACACTTGAGATTATTTATTGATCGAGGCAAAGTAATTAGTCATGTTTGGGTTCGCTTTTTTCCGTTGATAAGATTAACAATGCATGCTTTTTAAATGCCTTTCTCCTTATCTTCCATGTCTGTCAAGGACAGAAGTTGTCAGTTTAATGCCTGAGCTCTTGTATTGAAAGTGTATAGACTGCAGAACTTCGTTGCTGCTGACTTTACACAGTTTACAAGTTTCTCTTTGGACAACCTCGTCTTATTACAGAAATGTCCCAGATCATACACATAAACATTTTAGAGTCATTTGTAGTCATTTTAGCCAATCAGGCCTTTTGCAAGAGTGTCACCTGTAGCGGTTTTAACCAAATTCCATGCCCCTGTTACCATGGAGACTCATCTTGCTATTTAATGCCAAGGATTTCCTTAAGCTGAATGTTAGTGACAGGGAATAATTCCAGTCTGGGCTCTGCGGGAACTCACAAACTAAACTCTTTTCTGATTGTCTGTTTTCAAAATAGATACAATAAACATTGTTTATGTCCTGGGCTCTGCTGTGCAGCGTGCTTCCAGTGTGTTTTGGTTGAATTTGCAAGCACAGTAAAGCTGGCCGTGGTGCCTCTGCCCTCAAAACTCCTTGAACTCCGTGTGCTACCTGCTCTGTTGTCCCATAACCTCCTCTCCAGAGTCAGGCCCTTGGGTTCATTGACCATCCTTGAATTGGTTAGGCTAGTTCTTTCATAGAAAAGCATCTCATCTGCAGATGAGATTAGAAAACACTAAAATAGCTCTTCAAGGCTTCTTTTAAAACACAATCTTAAACTATCTTAAGCCCAGTGGTGGTAGCACATGCCTTTTGATTCAAATAATTGGGAGGCCGAGGCAAGCAGATTTTTGTGAGTTGGAAGCCAGCCTAGTCTATACAGCAAGTTTCAGGACAGTCAAGGTTACACAAAAACCCTGTCTCAAAAACTTAAAACCAAACAGAAAGCTTGAAAGGAAGGACGGAAGGGAGGAAGGAAAGAAATATAAACACCCACAGTCTTTCCTCGTAGACTGTTTGACCCAGAGGGATGCTTATTGTGTTATATTTATCATGGACCCCTCACATATTTCTTTTTGATTCTGCTTGACAGAAGACATTTATAATGTTTTACTCTTTGCATAATTTTTTTTTTTTTTTTTTTTTAACGCAGGATGGTGTTAGTTTGAGGCCTCAGAAAGCTTAATAAAAAGTGTTTGGAGAGGTGCCGTCTCAGCTGATTAATTACACTGTAGTTTTGCTGGTCCATGGTCATTGGGCATTCTACTTCAGTGGTAAGGTAAGATGGCCAAAGGCAGAGAAATGTGGCAGCCTCTGGAAGCTGCATAGGCAAGGAAACATTATCTCTGGGAGTTCCCAGACAGTAACAGCCCTGACACCTTGGTTCTAGCCAGTGAGAACCATGTCAGACTTCTGTCTTAGAGAACTGTAAGATTAACACAGACATACTCATTTTTAGTCAGTGGCATACCATGGCATGATAGTATACCACTGTACACATCCATTTGCCTGCTGAGTTACCCATCATGCTTTGGGGGTGCTTTCACTGTACCAAACATTTTACTTGGTGCTAAGGAATACAGGGATGGAAAAAAATAAGCAAGGTACCTGCTTCTTTGGAGACTGGAATGGTTGGAACCCAAGCCTTGAATCTAATGTTGTAGCTTCCTGCTCTAGGAGGCATCCTGGCTTGAAAGGGAAGAATTGCCAAGCCAGGAGTTTACCAGCTCCTGCTCCAAGGTGAGTGATGGTTTCATGGTTCCCAGAGGAACTGAGAACTGGCGGGTTCCAGGGGACACAGACAAGAGTTGGACAAAGAGAACAGGGGATTTCATACACAGAGTAACTTGGGTGAGTTTTTTTCTTTCCTTTCCATATTATTTTTAAAGTGTGGCTTTAAAACTTAATATTTAGTAAATGTGATAATTTTAATGTAACAAATAGTATTATTTGCCATTAGAGTGAATAAGCAAATTCAAAGACCCTATTTAGGCTTTTACATTTGGATGGCAGATTTGATTATTCTGTTTATAAACCTAGCAGGTTTTAGCACTAACTTCCAAGCAGCCTTTGAGTAATGCTTAGTCCCGTTTATGAGCTCAGCCCAGCACCTCATACATGTTTAAGTGAATGTACAGTTTGAATCTACCTCTTTTAAATGTCTGTTTTTCTATCAGTAAGCAAAAGCATCCTACACCATGGAAGCTGATAAATTGAGCTTATGAAGAAAAGTGGAATTTTCATTAAATGAAATTATTCTACTCTATGTAAACTTGGGTATCACCATAAAACATCCAAAGTCTAAGTCAAGTCTCAGTTTCATAGTTAAAGTGAATTTACAAAACTTTCATGAACGGGCTTTATTTTCTTAACTGTCACTTGTGTCAAAAATATCTACTACCTCTAAGTCCCTTCCTAACCCAAAATATTAATCCAGGCTAGAGTTTTCTCTTCTCTTTTTCTTTTCTTTGGTTTTTCAAGATGGGGTTTCTCTGTATAGCCCTGGCTGTCCTATCAGTAACTCTATCAGTAGACCAGGCTGGCCTTGAACTTACAGATCTACATGCCTCTGCCTGCTGGGACCTAAAGGAGGAGACCACCACACCCATCTAGTTCTTTTCCAAATCTTTTGCTCTTAAAGCTAAATCTTCTCAAAGAGTTGGTTAGTTGTACTGCTGACTCGGACCTTTTAACAGTTGTGATGTTGTAGCCAGGATTCTGCAAACCCAGGATTTCTGCTGTCAGTTGGACCCCTATAGATGCTTCCACCACTGGGGGCTGGAGGGTGGAATCGGTGAATCCTGTCTTTGTCAGTATAACCTAGCAGGGACAGTTAATTCCAGCAGCAATGGTAGTTCCTGTTACCAGTTTTCCCACATTCTCAGAACCTGCCTTAACACCTTCCAGCAGACATAACCAGTGCCCTGGGCTGGGCTCTTCTGATCCCATATCTTCTTCTGACCTCTGTGAGTACCTACCCACATGTTACACACACACACACACACACACAAACACACACACACACACACACAGAGAGAGAGAGAGAGAGAGAGAGAGAGAGAGAGAGAGAGAGAGAAAAAGAAAGAGAGAAGAAAGAGAGAGATCAGTAACATAATAGATATGGCTTCGATCCTCTCATTAACTCCTGACTATACACTTCAGTAGTGGTTCCGGGTAACCAGGGTAACTCACTTGGGTGTGGACAGAGATGAGACATTCACTCTACCTCAGAAATCTGCTATAATCTGAAGTAATTTTGGTAAATGTTCTTCAGCATTCTTGAATCACAGGTGACATTCTTGAAGCACAGGTGACTTCCATCTGCTCCTAAGAAACAACAGAAAACTAAGTAACTATTTATGGCTTCTTAATAGTTGGCTTCATTGTTTAGAAATATTCCTTCAGGCCTTGTCCTGTGGGGTGTGACTCTTCAGAATGCCTTTCTCACAAGTCACTCATTATGAAGGTTTTTTAATTTGTTTGGTTTCTCTGAGTTCAGTCTGTTGACCTTTGAAAAGAATTCTAAAGCAATGTAAATACCTTCTTCATTTGATCTCTACTCTGATTAGACCTCACATTCCTAAATTCTTTCATATTCTCAAAACCATGTCACTCTTAGAAAATGCCTAAAATTTGGTTAGATACAATATCAAGTAACTTGAATATTTCGATAGTTCTGTTGTTGCCCATACATTGTTTCCTTTTCTGGAGACTGATGTAGGATCCAGTCTACTTGTTTGGCAAGATAAAAAAGCTTCCTACCTACTTGAGCAATCTTGAGAAAGGCTCAATAAATGAAACAGCATAAGGCTTTTGGGTCTTTGCTTGAGAGAAAGGCTTCTATCCTCTCATTAGCTCATTAACTTCTTCGCCAAATAATGAGAAAACTAGTGATGAAAAGAATATATACATAAAGCAAATGTTTGAAGAAATCAGTACAGGTGGATCTGAGCAGGTCTGGTCACTTCATGAAAGCAAATATGAGATGAACTCAGCTGGTCCCACCCCTACCCCCAACAAACTTATAGGGTGACAGCAGGAAGCAGCACTGGGGAGGAGCTGCAGAGGAAGTGATGGAGATGGATGACTAAAATCCATGGACAAGGTCTCCCCTGAATTGTTGGCTGACTCCTAGGGCATGTTATGGATAATGTGCCAAGTGTCTCCCATAGGCTGAATGTTGACTTGCTTGAAGATCTATTCAGAGCTGGGGAACCACTAGCAGGTGAGATCTAGCAGAAGGAAGTTGGATCACTGGGGGTTATGCCCTTGAATGGAAAACTGGACTCCAACCTCTTTGGTCTTTCTTTTTGTTTCCAAGCCACCATTAAGTGAGAAACTTTGTTCCCATCATGTACCTACACCATGGTGTAGTATAACACACCACAGGATCCAAAACGATAAGGGCAAGTACTTTGTCCTGAAGTATCTAAACTGCTAGCCAAGACAAACTTGTTCTTTCATCTCCAGTATTTTATCATAGCTCTGGGAAGATAGCAGTGTACCCTAAACTATCAGATCTAGCTGAAGGGAAACAGCAGCTACCATGATTGCAGATGAACTTATTCCAGTTCCTATGAACTACTGAGGAGGTTCAGGCCCTTCCAAGGTTGGGGCTTTGGTACACATTATCAGCACTGGATTGAGTCTCATTCTAAGATAAAGATCATGTTCAAAACAAGATTCTAGCGGTAAACATAGCTACATTAATATTACACTAAATATAAATGGACTAAATAAGTTGATGAAAAAACAAAAATGGTCAGAGGAGAGTTAAATAATAACATGTTATTTGTAGAGATACACAATTTATTATTTGTCTATTTACTGATTTTGGGACAGAGTTTTACTATGCAGCTTTGGCTGTCCTGGAGCTCACTATATAGTCCAGGCTGACCTCAAACTTACAAAAATACACCTGCCTTTGCAACCTGAGTGCTGGGACTAAAAGTGTGTGCCACCATGTCCAGCAAGTGACACACTTTAAATACTCAGAAACAGACTGGTAGCAAATGGATGGAAAAATATACAGCATGGAAAAATAACACTTATCATGTGAAACTTGTTGCCAATTAGAAGAATGCAAATTTCATAATGACAATTCAAAAGGAAGATATGAATCATAATATGAGAAATTAGCGTTTATTAGTCAGCTATAGATCAAGGACCAGTGTAAGTATTATGCATTAGTTGTTTTGTATGGGTCCTCTGAGTAATTTTATAAAGTAAATTTTAGTATCTCAGTCTTACTAGATGAAGCAATTAAAGCCCCAATTCCTGATATTACATAGCTAGACAAAGGTATAGACAAGACACAATTCAAATCAGGCTTTGTCTGAGTTTCTGGGCTTATAGTCATAGTATCAAAACAATATGCTACTCCTGTAAAGACATGTAGGCCAATGGAACAGAACCAAGAGATGAAAAATCTTTGTATTTATAGTGAGTTGTTTCCTCCTGCAGTATTGTTTTTACAAATGTGCAAGGCAGGGCTGGAGAGATGGCTCAGAGGTTAAGAGCACTGACTGCTCTTCTTCCAAAAGTCCTAAGTTCAATTCCCAGCAACCACATGGTGGCTCACTACCATCTATAATGAGATTTGATGCCCTCTTCTGACATGGAGGCATACACACAGGGAGAACACTGTAAACTAAATAAATAAATCCAAAAAAAAAAAAAAAAAAAAAAACCCAAAAAACCAAACCAAAACCAAAACAAAAAACCCCAAAACAACAAAAACAAATGTGCAAGGCTGCCTTGTGGTGGTGGTGCACGCCTTTAACCCTAGCATTTGGGAGGCAGAGGCAGGGACAGGCAGAGGCCAGCCTAGTCTACAGGAATTCCAGGTCAGCCAGTGTTATACAGAGAAACTTCTTCAGAAAAACTAAAAACCAAAACACACACACACACCCCAAAACCCAAACCACCACCACCCAAGGACTTGCTACAAGTTTTACAAAGAATTCTTAGAAATTAGACCATGAATTCAATGGGTCAAAAGCAGTTGTGAATTAAAAGCTCATCCAAGAAGACATGTGAATGGCTGACAAGCATTCGTGAAATGAAGATTGACTTTACTGGTATGGGTGAAATGTGAATTTTAAACCACGAGACACCACTTCATGCTTACTAGAACATCTGGCTACGACACATAAGACAGACAGTAGCAAGTGTTGGCAAGGGTGTGAGCAAATGGGAACCCTTGTCCACCTTTGGCCAAAGTATAAAATGGTATAGTTACTTTGTTAAGTTTGGCAGTTTCTCAGAAGTTTAAACTTAAGAGTTATTATATGATAATTTTATTATATGGCAATTTTTATTTCTAGGTTGCCACTTAAGAGACATGAAAAAGCACACACACACACACACACACACATCATATGTGTGTATTCAAGCAGTGTTATGAAACAGTTGATATACACACTATGCAGCCAGGCTGACTTGAGGCTCACTGTGTGGATCAAGCTTGGCTCACATGAGTTTTATTCCTCATCCTCTGGGTGCTGGGATGACAGACATACACCATCCTGTCTGACTCCAGTGTAACCAGTTCTAGTCATATAGTTCTGTGGCATGAGGCAGTTCACACTGTCATGAATCTCCAGGCATCCCACTTCCAGAATAGGCCAGAACTTTGCAGTTCTCCCATCCGAATCTCCCTCTCCATGCCGCACCAACTCTGGTTGCCCCTCCTCATAGTGGGTAGGAATCTTCTACTTTTGGTTGCGATTCTACATAATTCCTGTGAGTAGGATCATGCAGTCCTCATCCTTTTGTGACTGGCTCATTTTACTTACTACGTCTTTAAGATCCCTCCATACTTTAGATTTAAAAAAAAAAATTTCTTCATCTTTAAGGCTGAAGACTATTTCATTGCATGTATAATGTTCTATGCATCCAGTGTGGGGGCTGGGATTTTTTTAAAACCCCTTTTGTACTTGTGAATGACACTGTTATGATTGTTGGCATAGAGACACCTGGACATTGCAGAAATATATGAATATAAAACATACGTTAATGAAATTATTTTAAGTCCAACATTTGTTCTCGAATCTTAAAAGTCACTAAATGAGATGCTATTACAAAAACCAATGAATGAATGATAAATTTGTCCTGTGAAATGAGTTTATTAACTCACTTTACAGTTAGTTTAGGAAGTTGGAAGCATAGGTCAGTCAGTGACAGGGTACAAGCTCGGCACACATGAGACACAGAGTTCAAGTAGACCCAAAAATAAAACTTATTAAGATAATTTAATGACAAGACAGAGACAAAGCCTTATATTTTAAAGAGAGGAAAACAGCCACAGAAAAAGAAACAAAAGGCATGCTGGAAATCCCACTTTATAATAGATATCACTGCATGTTGACCTTATTTGAAATAAGAAGGAACTGAAATAAAGGAGCTGCTAAACTACAACATTTATTCCAGGCAGATATTTCATTTCTAAACTCCACACTCCAGAATCAAATGGTTAAAACACAGCCTAAGAGGGGCAGGGTATGCTACATCTGTATGCTTGGTGGCATGCACTTGCAAGCTGAACCCTGGGCAGGCTGAGGCAGGAGGATCCCTGGAGCTCCCTGGCCTGCCAGTCTAGTCCACTTGATGGATTTCAGGCTGGTAAGAGATCCTGTCCCAAACCAAGGTAGAGGATGCTTGAAGGAATGACCTCTGAGAGGAATGACCTCTGAGGAGGAGTGACCTCTGAGGAGGCGTGACCTCTGAGGAGGATGACCTCTGAGGATACCTTGGAGAGTGACCTCTGAGGAGGAGTGACTCTGAGGAGGACCTCTGAGGAGTGACCTAGATGCTCTGAGGATGCTTTCACTTCTACACATGCACCTGTACATACACCCTCTTCCCCTGATACACAGAGTGAGACATTAGAGTTGGACCTCTAGCCTTTCTCCTCATATTTCTTGATGTTGATAGTTTAACTCCTGAGGTGGATATTGTGTCACAGAAAGCAGGGGATGGTTTTGTTGTTTAAACAAAGTATTTGAATTTTTCAATCAAGACAAAGAACAGGATGTGGAAGCTGACTGAGCTTTTATGATAAACGTCTAAGAGAAGCTGTTAAGAATGACAGTTTAAAAAAAAAAAAAAGAATGACGAGTTTGAAGGAAAATATGAGAAATCACTTAGTTAAATAGTAGAAAGAAGTGACTGCTGAGTTCCCATAAATCCAAGGAGGTCAGACATAAACTGAATCTCCCTCCGTGCCTCCTCCGTCTCAAGTCATTGGTGCTTGGTCTTGAACAGAACTGCTCAACCTGATTCTCATCGAGGTGTGGAGCCATTTCACAGTGCTGTCTTTACCACACACACACACACACAAACAAAAACACAACAAACAGGCGGTGAATTACTTTATCCATCCTAGGAAGCAGAGCCAGTGATCTTGGTTTAGTCAGTTGATCACTAGTTTCAGAGCAAAGTACACAGAGCTGTTACCACACAAAACAAACCACCACCACACACACACACACCAACAAACACGAACACAAAAAATATGGACTAAATAGTATCAAATAGCCTCTTCTTCTAATATTTAACAGACCTTCTGAAGAATTATTTGGTTTTCTAGGATTTCATATATTAGATTCTCTATTTGTTAGAGCCTAGACACTGAAGTTGTGTGTGAGTTTGGGTCAAATTCCATAGTATTACCCCTCCCCCACAGCCTAGGGACATTGCCATCCTCCAGCGTAACCAGGTAATCTCACTTTGGAATTCTCATTTGTTTTGAGCATGCTTCTCCTGCTGGGTTCTATAAGCCTCTCTATCCAAGCGCTCATTGAATCAGCTTTGCCTTATGGTTCATTCACAAATTAATGAACGGAGCACAGCCTTTGACACGCTCCAGTTTCTACACTGGTATGAGAGTCCTGCTTTTAACAATCCCATTTGATGCTGATGTACATGCATTCACCCCTCCTCCGGTTGCTAGTGATTACCTACTCTGGCTGCAGATGCCTGCGAGCATCCTTAGAATGAAGATGCCTTTGCCTACCCCACTTGGAGCCTAATGCAGCCTGTTTGCTACAGGTTTGGCCATAGGTGGTCTCAGTAGTAGAGGCAGCTTCTTCTTCACACTCCTCTTTCTTCTCCTCTACTCTCTCACTTCCTCCATCCTCCTCTTCCTTCTCTTTTTTTTTCTTAAGTGCTGGTGACAGAATCCAGAGCCCTGTACATGCTAGGCTAGCACTTAATCGCTAAGTTATACCCTCAGCCCTTAATAGGCACTTTAATGAACGAGCACCTGGTGGGGGATAGGTCCTTTGTTCAAATACCTTGAAAAGCCACAGTGAACTGGATGGGCAAGGATGCTAATGCCACATTGGTTCTCATTCAGTGGGGACAAAGATAACTGCAGCTCAACACTGGGACCTCTGGATGGACTAAAGCCAGATAGTCCATTTTCCTAAACAACTTGTACAAAGCAGTTGATCTTATCACACCATCAGCTGTGATAAAATAGGGATTGGGGGTGACCATGAATCTGTATGGTATGTATAGGTTGAATTACGTGAAACGGCCAAAATTTAACTCTTAACTGACTTTCAGAAATGTCAGTGTATGCTATGATCTGATAACTCCCCAAGTATTTCTATCTTGAAGCAATTTGGCAACCAATTGGTGGATATGATTGGAATAAAGCTCTCCAACGCTTGGAGAAAATGCCTCATAGCTTTTACTGGGTTTAAAGCAAAAATTAAGGACTTGCTTCCCAGAAAAATGAGTCCAGTACAACTTCTCAGGTACAATCTCAGGAAAATGTATGGAGCATTTAAAGATACAGGGCCCCCTAGTTAATCCTATTTCACACTTTTTTTTTTTTTTTTTTTTTGGAAGGCTATATTCTTCAGGAGTAGAGTTCTGCTGCCACCTACTGCTACATTGTTCTCTTTTTCTTTTCTTTTTTTTTTTTTTTAAAGAGTAATACATTTTAGTTTTATTTTCATGGGTATATTGCTTGCATTTATATCTGTGCACCCCATGTGCACATTGCCCACAGAGACTGGAAGAGGGCATCAGATCCCTTGGAACTGGAGTTACGGATGTTTATTAGTGGTCATGTGGGTGCTAGGAATTGAAAGTGGGTCTTCTGGTGTTGTACCCTGGGTTTGCTCTGTCGTCTTGTCAGGCAATCTTCTAGTTTGGAATTTTGTGGTTGCTAAAATTTTGACAGAGGAGTATGATAACAGGCCGAAAGGGAACCTCAAACCTTTCTGTTTTCAGTTCTGGGAATTGAATCTTGGCCCTCAAACCTGTTAGAAAAGTGCCCTAGCCCTCATTTAAAGTATATCTTAAAATATGTTTATTGTGTATGAGTGCAGGCATGTGTGGAGGTCAGAGGACAAACTTGCAGGAGCCAGTTCTCTCCTTCCACCATGTCTTGGGATGTCAGGCTTACCATCGCACTGGCAGGCTTTGAACCTGTGCCTACCCTGAGTAGCTGGGAGTGCCAGCCTGTACAACTGGGCCCAGATTTATTCCTTGAGCTTTCAGTACAGGGTGTGGGGAGAACTGCTTCAGTGACCTCAGCATCGTTCAGTCTATACATAATAGCTTCGGGTTTCTGCAGTTCTGAGACTTACTGAACAAGATTGCCTTGTAGATAGCTGAACGCAAAGCACAGGAATTGTGGGTTTTAGAGGGGGAACAGAGTCTGCTCATCTGTCTTTTCTCCCTGCGCTTCAGAGGAAGCTAGCTTTGGTCTGTTTACAGATCTATTCCAGTACTTGGTGTGTGTGTCATTTGCCTTCTCCCTTGAACGAGTTGTAACATCCCTTGGTTCCCTCTTGAAGGTTTCATAAAATGTTTTACTGCATGTCATCTTACCTAAAAGCCAAGAAACAGCCAGATTTCATAAAATTAATACATGCTCATCTGGTATTAATATGAGTATATCATTCTTTTAAGGATTGGAAATCTGGCTTTTAGTGTGGTTTTATTATTTAGCTTTTGGATTATGAAGTCTGTGATCAGACCTAGTTTCATATCAAATGTAAAATTCTCCACCTTGACTGCTATAGTTTAGATCTGAAAGTGCCCACTAGAGGCCATATGCTTTAGCCTGAGGCAGTATTTGGAGACAGCGGAACTTTTAAGAGGTGAGGCCTTGCTGGGCAGTAATGTGGCACATCTTTAATCCCTAGTATACAGGACACAGAGGCAGGCTGATCCCTGTGAGTTCGAGGCCAGCCTAGTCTATTTAGCCAGTTCCAGAACATCCAGGACTGCACAGAGAAACCCTGCCTTGAAAAAACAGCAACAAAACAACAAACAAAAAGTGGGGATTGTTGGAAGAAGTTAGCATTAGTGATATGCACTTGGAAGGGGACTCTGAGGCCCAGCCTGCTCCTTTGCTCAATTCTAGCATGTGTGCAACTCCACCACAGACCCTCGTGCAACCAGAGGCCCAAAGTAACAAGGTCAGCCATGGACTGAATTGTCCTACACCATGAGCCACAGTAAACTTTTCCCCTCTGGCTGCCTCAGGCGTTGTGGAGAAAGAGAGCACACTCAGGGATTATTTTTGTAAGACTGTGCTAGACTGTGAGGTACTCCTACCCAGGCCAGTCCTAGGATACAATGTAATAAAATACAGACAGGCTGGGAAGACAGCTCAGCTGGTAAAGGGCCTGCCACACAGGCATGAGGACTCGAGTTCAATCCTTAGCACCCATGTAAGAGAGTCAGGCATGGGGCTGGAACTCCAGCATTGTGGAGGATGAGACCAAGAAAAGTGGATCCCCAGAGCTCACTGGCCAGTCTAGCCAAATTTGTGAGCTTCAGATTCAGTGAAAGACCCTGTCTCAAAAAATAAAGGGGAAAATCATTGAGGAAGACACTGGACATTGACTTCTAGCCTCCACCTGCATATGTAACCCCAACATGGTCATCTATGCAGTGTATCTTTAACACACATTATGTGTATGCACACACATGAATAGATATATGCAAACAAATTAAACAGAAATATGGAAACAGTCATTCATAGAATGCATAGCTTACCTAAAAATAGGAGTGGAATGCTGAAAGTCTTTTATGATTAAAAAAATCTTACGATTAACAGTGTTTCATGTTTGGAATTTAAAATTAAGGGAGCATCTTTTAAAGCACTTAAATGTCTTACCAGCTTTCATATTGTACTCAGGGATGCCATATTTGTTTTCGACACAAAGGCTTCTAACAAAACTTTTAAGATCCCTATAACAGAAACAGCTTTATTTTAAAAACAAACAACCTCATAATCGAGAGATGGCCCAGTTAAGAGCACCAGCTGCTTTTCTAGAAGACATACGTTTGATTCTCAGAACCAATATAAGAGCTCACAACCATCTGTAGCTCCAGTCCCAGGGGATGCAATCCACTCTTCTGGCCTCCTAGGGTACCTAGCAGACACAAGATAAGCAGACACAGACAGGTAAACACCCATACACAGATACAAAGCATTAGGGGAGTTTGCTAAGGGGAGGGCAGAGCGAGCCCACAGGCTTGGAAATGGGGAGAATGGAAACCCCTGCCAGTTTTTGTTAGAAAAAAAATTCATGGGGTCACTTATTTTTCACTAGGCCTACAGTGGCTATAGAAAACTTTCTCTGGGCTTGTGTGTCAGATTTGAAGCTTCAGGCTAGAAATCACTGTCCAAATCAGGAACTACACTGAGTCCTTATTTACTGTTTAAGGACAAAGATATTCATGATTTTTAAAAAATTATTTCAAATAGAAATTAGAACCTAGTATTTGTTCTCTTTTCATTATAGCATGGCCCAGCACCCCAGAGTAACACTAAAGCACATTACTTATTTTATTAAAACCATTGCAATGTTTGTGTGTGTATGTATGTTGTGTGTGTGTGTGTGTGTTTATGTGTATATATATATATATATATATATATATATATAAATCATTTCATTTAAGTATTCATTTGTAAAGCTACTGTGCATTATACAAGCTGGTAAGAAAGTAAAGGAGGGGAGGAGGAGGTATGTCAGTCTATATCTATATTCAAAAAATTCAAGGCATGTTGTCTTGGTCGTATTTTTACAGCTAAGATGCAAATGAAAGTCAGAACTCCAGGTGCCTGTGTGAGACAACTGTGAGTGCACATTGGTGACCTGGGTTTGGAAAGATGTCATACATATCTATTAGATGAAGTACAGGGAACCTGCTCAGCATAGTAACCTCAGACCTTCCCGCTGTGTAAGTTCTGCCATCAGCTGCACTGGCTGGAGGGAGCTGGTGGAGGCCAGGCAGGGTTTGCTTTAAACAGCATCACATGGCATGTATGGTTGAATGTGGGGCACTGAATCTGACGATTGTTTCAATTTGTCTCTAAACAAACCTGCTCAATTGAAACCTAAGATTATTACCATTTGCACGGCATCTTTAAATCCCCCGTCATACAGTGCCTTTTCTCTAAGTCCAGAGGCATTAGAAAGATCCTTACCAATTCCACAGCGGGAAACGGTCTGAGCACAGTATGCTTGTGACCAGCTGACCAACTGCATTTTGATTTTTTAAAAAGATTTATTTATTTATTTATTTATTTCTATGAGTATACTGGAGCTGTCTTCAGACACACCAGAAGAGGGCATAAGATCCCATTACAGATTGTGAGCTACCATGTGGTTGCTGGGAATTGAACTCAGGACCTCTGGAAAAGCAGGTGGTACTTTTAACCACTGAGCCATTTCTCCAACCCGCATTTTGATTTTTTTTTAAAAAAGTCAGATTTTATTATACAGATTTTCGGAGTTATAAAATTATAAGCAATCTAAGTTTATAAAATATCTCCCCAAATGGACCTAAGCATTAATAATGTTAACTACTCCATAATATCTAAATTTCAAATCCAGCTCCCAGTTTACAGGTAGCTAAACTATTAGAAATAACATTGAACATAAGTGGTCAGTGAGCAATACAGTCTGTAGGAAGCGTGGAGGTCCCTTGCTCACGGGTTAGCACTGGGGACCTGGAATGTTAGGATACAGGGATGCTCTTTCAAGAGAAGGAATGCATAACCTGTTATCCACCTACAAGGCTGGGAACAGAAAAGCACTCCAGCTTGGGGTCCTTTGTGTAATCTGTGTGGTAGGGGTCCACGTCTGCCCCTCCCCCCCCATCAAAGCTTTTTTTTTTTATTTTTTAAGTCAGTCTATAGAGGCCATTATGGAAGCTGTTATACTAATAAAGTTTTGATGTGTTTATATCTAATCTTTTCTTAGCTTACTTTGTTTCTCAAAGAGATTTATGTATGTTTTATTGTATACACAGGATTGAGTTAATTATCATGAGAAAAGTTTTCACCAAGGTGAGCTGGGCTTAAATACGCCAAAAATAAACCACTCAGCATCAGACTACAGAAATTTGAAGCAACAACAAGTACCTCATTGCACTGAACTGAACTACATTCTTGCCTCCTGAGGATTACCACGCTGCTGGCCACAGAAGCTACAGAGACCCTTACAACAATCTAGATCCTGACTCTAAATTTAGTAGCTATATGCTAAATCACTCGTCTTTAGTCCCCAGGGAACATAATCCTGAAATCATATATATTAGCAAAATGTGCCCCAAATTATACCTTAAGAAAATAACATTCTGCATAACCAGAAACTTCCAAATAAATCCTTTATGAAAAATATTCCTGTAGATGCAGAAATAAGATTAAAATTCCTCATAACATTCCCACAAATTTTAAGTTAGCATAAAGCAGAAGCTACAATGTGAATTACAATAAATATCACAAGTTTCCAAGGAGAATTTTACACAACTCCAAGTTGTTTAATTATTTCAGAATTGAACAGTCTTAAAGAGCAATTAGAATTTACATTAAAGTAACATTAAATCACAAAGCAAACCTAATGTCACTGCAGATTCTAGACGGCAGGAGGTCCAGTAGGCTTTAAACATACTTGCATGTTTGAGAACTGCCATAGTAAAGTCCAAGGGAAAAGCAGAAAAAGAACATTCTCACTTTACCAAGTGACTTATATGAAAGCAGGCTACCCAAAACAGCCAGCTTCCACCCTGACTTCCATTAATTCTTGTTACTACTGGCCAGGCCCATGCACAGTATGCTAAGAACAGGGGTTCAGCAGTGACCAGAATGGGGTCTCTGCCCTCTCCTGGAGCCTGCGCTGAAGGAAACTGGGGTTTCAGGAGACAGTCTGGGCTACATTCTGAGTGGCAGGTGACCAACAGGCCACCCTTTTCTTCTGTCAGGCAGGGCTGGGTTCTGCTGAGGAGACACAGGGCAGGAAAAGGAGTTCCTCTCCACATTCCACAATGTTTTCAATTAGAATTGTTTTCTTGTATTATTATATTTTTTATTAACCTGGATTTTTTTGGGTGGGGGTGGGGTTGAGCAGTTTAAAAAATCAAGGACACAGAGAGCACACAGAGAATAACTAGCTTCGTCCTTTTTGAGTGACGTGACCCAGTGTCCCGAGCTTTAGGTTATCACGTCTGGTTTCATTATTCCGGATTCTGGGAATGGGAAGCATCTATCTGTTCCCCAGACAATCACATCAACTTTGAAGCGAATGACAGTCACCCTGAGAATGCTGACATTTAAAAAGAGTATTTCAATGGACAATCAAATGTCTCTTGACTGTGCCCTGTTCACTCCCTTAAGGCAACCAGGAAACTAATCACCAAACACCTCAGAAAAAAATGTAATGACATTTTATGTTAAGACAATGGAGAGAATTTGAGGCAAGTCAGAAAAGAAGTATGTTAACAACAGACAAAAAGAGAAAGGCACTTCAAAGTCTTAAGAATAACCTCGCTAGTAATTAAAACATTTTCTAATCACAAGAGAATTAAGGGAAACTCTAGATAAAGCAGAAACAAGCACCTTCTCCTTAAGAAGAAGATATTCTAATTGCACACATAATTTACATTAGTCTGATTGTGTTTGATATTGGTACAAATTCAACTTTATACCAGTCACAGAATTTAATGGTTGGAGATCATGCCACACCTGTCAGTTGGTTTTACTAGAGTGAGGGCACACTTCTTGCACTTTAATGCACTTTTCCTCTTCATTCTCTGAAAGAAAGAAGAATGACTAGAAACGGTGATTGCCAAAGGACAGTAACCAGTTACCAAACTAGAACCACCATCTGGCCTGATCGGAATATATATGACTTGGAGAAAAACCTTCAATAGTAAGTTGGGCACTTTTCTAAGATGAAACAACTTTAAAAATAGCAGTGCTCTAGACTGGTAAGAAAAGACGGCCAATACACTCTGGACTGTAGATCCTATAGGCACTTGGCACGAAGAGAATAGTCAGGAGTTGGGGAGCTGGTGAAGTACGGATAGAGACACCAGCTTTCTAGGTTAAGATGTGATCCTGAGGACCTTACTAAACGTTGGCTTTCAATGTCAGCTTGGTTATTTAACTCTGCATTCATGGCAATTGAGTATCATGAAATAACTGGTTGGCTTATGACAAACACCAAATGCTGCAAGTTCTAAAACTACCCAAGATGCATTTTAGCTGATGGACCTTAAACTGAAGTGAAACATCTGTGTTAGTAGTGGGGACAGTCACATCAATTTTCCACTGTGAAAGCTGTTTAGTGAGTACTGTCAGTGTTCTGTGGCTTAGCACCGAGCTTCTCAAGACGGACACTAGAAACACCTAGTCTGACTTGCCTTATACGGAGGAACAATTTAAAGTTGGGAGCAGTTTAACTTATACAAAAAAACTTAAAAGATGCTAGAGGTTTTTTGTTTTTTTTTTTTTTTTTTTTTTTTTAAAAAAGTCAAAACCAAGCAGGAAATGACTGTTCTTCCTAAAAAGACATTTTAAAAAGAGAAATCTGTCAGGAAGTTCTTAAATGTCATTTCCTTTTTTGAAAAATGAAGGAGGGGAGCTGAATAATTTGTGCTGACATTTAATGTAAAAAAGTTAAAAAAGACATACAGAAAATAGTCCTCAACTAGTTGATTACATTTTCTTCAGGCAATTTCTAAATAAATATAGAAATAACTACTGCTTGCTGTAAAAACGACAACAACAACAACAACAACCAAATCCACATTTATCCACTGGAAACAACTCCAAGAATAGAGGCCATGCAGCGTTCCTTAGGTAGAAGGTGCTACAAGCGGCTCAGCTAAGGAACACACATTTCCAGGACCAACCAGAGACTGTGATTAGCTTGTGCTAATCGTAGGGGACAAGGCCTTTCCCTCACCACCTTTATGGGAATGGAAGCAAGGGGAACATGAAGAGGTCAAAGTGACTCTTGCTGGCTACAGCTGAAAACCAGACTCCTTGGTCAAGGCTCTGAGTGTTCTCTGAAGCAGGGCAGGTCTGAGCACTGCTGGGACTGATTCAGCTGGGAGATACAAATGCCTTCCGTATTACCAGAACACTTAGCTGATCTTGTGTCCAGCAGTAGAGGATCCCCTCCGCTTCCTTACAAAGCTCTAACTCGTCGTAGGACTCCCTGAGAACTAGACTCCAAGAGTACTATATATGTACAGGACATTACAAATACAAGCAGCACAAACAGTCACCTCTCCACATTAGGGACACCCACATTCTAATACATTCCACAGAACATGCTCAGAACCTTACTGAGCTGGATTAAAGCCACCACTCAAGCTGAGTGTCTACACAACCATGAGAGCCAACCTTGGTTTAGGCATCTCTCAGGTACCTCAATTTCCCATGTTCCAATAAATTGTTTCGAGGAAATCAATATTTATTTATTATTTAATTTTATGTGCACTGTGATTTGCCTGTATGAGTAACTGTATGAGCGGATGATCCCCTGGAACTGGAGTTACAGCAGTGAATGCTCTTAACCACTGAGCCAATTCTCCAGCCCCTTGAGGAAATCAATTTTATTTCAATTAACTAAGCTAAATCAAAAGGTAGTTAAGAGGGCTGAAGTTTCCTGGCTATAAGAGTTGCTGTCACCCTCCATGAGGTGCCATTTAATGGCTGATGAGCTAAATCACTTGCTTAGGCTGGTGATTTTGTATTTGCAAGCAACAGAAGATGTGCAACAGGCTGTGGAAACCAAGCTGCACTCGACAGGCAAGAAAGGTTACATGGCAAATAATACTCAACAGTTGGCAACCACATGGCCACAGTGTTACAAACTGGGAAGAAGCTGCTGGGAGCATATTTCAAAATATGAAAGCAGGGGAGAATACTTGGTGTTCAATGGACAATACATTCACACTAAATAAGTAAGGGTTAAACCGGTCCCTGGGTCCTTAGTGAACAATGGAGGGGGGAGTACATGAGAACTTAAGCTTTCCAGGGACCATGGTTCAAAGCCTCTGAAATTCACAGGAGTCAACTACAATGAGAACTCAACACCAGAGCAGTAACTTTTCCACTGGCACCAGCACAGGCAGTGGTGATTCTCATGTTTAATAGAATAGTAAGAGTTTTTAAGGCACCAGCACTGTTAAACGATTGAGCTTCAGCACACTAACTCTGGCCCGTGTTTTACAGTAAAGTACATGGACATGTGAGAAGCCCATGGACGCACAGTGAAGAGGTACCCTGACAAACAGACAAGCCACGGGCCCTTAAATGTTAAGGTTCTGAAGACAGAGGGGACGTGTAGGTTTCCAGGGGAATTGCCTCAGATATTTGTTAACAGTGAGAAGTGGAACGCGATCTCACTGATGACATCTGCTGCTAGGCCTTACACCTCTCCCACTGCTTGTTTGAATATGGTTTACTGAGACCAGGCATAGAAAGCATGGCTTTTCCATATGGTTCTTAGTTTTTGGACACAAGTAAGTGGACACTACACCCCTGCATCAGTACTTCGTGGCTGGAAACCCTCCTTCCGAAGGCCACCCATGTCAAAGCGGGTAGACACTTCACAGCGAACTAATAAGTATCATCCTTAACGAAGGTCCCCTGTCTTAAGGCTTCCAGGTGCATAAATGTTACATAGCCAAAACCTTTGGGGTTCCGTGGGATTGTGGGGCGCTGAAAGGCAAGCAGTTCTGGTTTAGCATCCATGACCTCTTCGTGGTTTTGCCTTATAACTGCTTCAGACTGATCAAGAATTGTGAGGCGTATTGTTCCCTGGAAGGGCCAGGGGAGGTGGCTGTCATATTCTCCTTGCATTGTGTGGACAAAGAGGGATATATAGTTTGCACAGCGCTGAGCCGTCGGTAGCTGAAGGTGCAGGCGCATGCACAGCTTGTACCCAGGTCTGCCTGTGTAGAATCCAGGGCTATGAATGACAACAGGTCTTTCCTCTTCTTGGGATTTCAAGTGCATCCCAAAGTTGCCAATCTTCCAAATGTAAATCCCGTTACACTGCTGTGCTTCCATTTCGGCGACCTTGTCCTCGAGAGTTCGGATGGTCCGTTTGAGCTCGCTCACATGCATACTCTGAGTTTCCATTTTG
This sequence comes from Mastomys natalensis, assembly GCA_021653895.1. Lineage (NCBI taxonomy): Eukaryota > Metazoa > Chordata > Mammalia > Rodentia > Muridae > Mastomys > Mastomys natalensis. The sequence continues at coordinate 1,887,690 of JAJTUV010000205.1, forward strand.
GCAGTCAGCTCCCGGATCTGATGGTCCTGTCTTACTAGGCGGCCCTCCAGCTGTTTGATAGTTTCCTCATAATTTGGGTCCTCTGGGCGATATCCCCGGGATGGAGAGGAAGCATCACACGGACACAAAGCGAGGTTAACATTATGAACAGCCTGGGCCAACAGTCTCATGTGCAACTGGGTATTCTCCTGCAAGTGTCGTGCCAAGTGATTCCTCTGCATCTGAAATGAAGAACAAGCTGTAAGCTGAGGACATCACTGAGGTCGAGGAAAAAGACCAGGCCGGCCAGCAAGAGGCTGGAAAGGGAGCATCACCATTTCTCTCAAATCTTTATCACTTCTCTGTTGTCACCTGATCCAATGAAATACTCCTCTTATTTTGTTGGCGCTAACTGATGAACACTCTGAGCTGTCACTCCGATAACTCCCTTCTATCTGTGAAAGCAGCGTCTACACCCCTCCTTTGCTGACTCAGACAACAAACACCCAGGGCTCTTTTCTGCATGTCCTTCTTCCTCTAATGCTTCCCTCCTCAGATTATAGCTGATAGAACCTTTGCATTAGAAAAACAAGGCAAACCTCTGCGGTCATGCTTTGTTTTAGCCAATATCATTATTCTCCCTTTCACTTAAAACCACCCGAGCATGTCTGTCAAGTCCTCCACTCACACTTATGGTGCTGACTGCTTGCTAACTGCCATCACTATAGTATCCTAAGATCATCAGATCCCAAATGTTCTATGATAATCATAATTATATTACCGAAAAATAGAAAATACAGGTAAGTAGAAAGAAGACAGGCTACCTACTATCTCTCTTCTCTAATATTTTGATATATGTAACATTTCCCCTATGTACACAATACAGAATTTCCTCATAACATTTAAGTATGAGTTATCATTCTATTTTAGTTTTTAAACTGTGAGGTATGTTTATTTTAAGTATTTGTAAAGTACAGTGGAGAAGCAAACATATAATTGCATACCCAGAAAGAATGAGACCAACACACACCAACACACACATCAAACTGTCAAACACTTCACAGGGTGACCGTCTCTTGAAGCTACCCTGGGGACAGTGGTGGGACTGTTCTGCTCGCTGCATCACTCGTTATGAGTACTGCTTGCTTCTCTTTCCTGTAACACTCACCCTGTAATACCACTTCAACCTTTCTTACATGTGGGCCATCTCCACTTGAATGTGCCAGAGCTGAGGACACTCAATTCCATTAAAACACCTTCTCTTCCTCTGTAAGCTTCCAGCTGTGGTCACTGCTTTTGTTGAAGTCCTTCCCTCCAAGCCAGTGACTAAGGCTCCAGTCCTTCTGGATGCCCCGCCCTTTCTCTATCTACTTAGTTCTTATTAGACTTTCATTCTGGATGCCTCGCCGTTTCTCCGCCCATCTACTTAGTTCCGATTAGACTCCCCTGTGATATGCCTGGGCTCCTACATCTCTCTCCCTCACTTTCATTACTCATGCTGTCCTGATTTTGGAGCTGTTAGTGAAAAGCTCGCATACTCCCTTTCCTTATTCTACTTCAGTCTTCCATGCCATTGCTAGCTTGAATAACATAAAAACCCAAAAAAAAAAAAAAAAAAAAACTTGCAAAACAGAAAAATACTTTAAATAAATCACCATATTCATTTTCCCTTGTCTTTTTTTTTTAAAGGTTTATTTATTTTATTTATATACTGTACACTGTCACTGTCCTCAGACACACCAGAAAGAGATCCCATTACAGATGGTTGTGAGCCACCATGTGGTTGCTGGGAATTGAACTCAGGACCTCTGGAAGAGCAGTCAGTGCTCTTAACTGCTGAGCCATCTCTCCAGCCCTTTCCCTTCTCTTCTTGGACTTTTTTTTTTTTTTTTTTTTGGTAAAATTTTATTTTTATTTTAAACTATAGGTGTGTTTGGGGATATACATGTAAATGCAGGTGCTACAGAAGTCAGAGGACCCTCTGCGGTTAGAGTCCCAGGCCACTGTGAGCCACCTGATACTACTGAAGCATTGTCCAGGGCTGCCCTGAACATAGTTCTTCCCACCTGTTAAGATTCAGTCCACAGGCTGTTAAGATGGCTCAATGAATAATGCCACCAAGACTGATAACCCTTTGATCCCCTGGGATCCACATGGTAGAAGGAGAAAAGTAACTCCTATAAGCTGTCCTTTGACCTTCACATGCATGCATGGAACACACGGATCCCCATACATACTGATGTACATTCGTGCACATGTATGTGCACACACAAATGAAAAAAGACAAACATGTAGTTTAGACATGTTCAGTCATGCTTAAATACTTTAGCCACTGCCAAGTATCTGTGTGTAATAGTATCAGTATTCACAATAGTTTATACCAACATGAGTATATAAATGTTTTATAAAAACTTAAATTTAAATTTGTTAGTATTCTTCAGTAGGCCATAGATCTGAGTATATTTTTAAAAAATTCATATTCTAGAATTCAAAGAAAACGTACCTTTTCATGACAGCCAAAAACATTGAATGTGCAAGGGATTGGAGCTGTTGGGCAGTCTAGATCATAATGATTAGGCATCTGGAAATCAAAGCAAAGGCTGAAAAATGTCTCCCCTGCATGTTCTAGATGATGTCAGTGCATTTAACTTATACGAGGCAAAACTATACATGGCTTCTTCACAATTCTGAGAGAAATTAAGTAGTAACATCTTACAATATCACCTCCCAATTTACTAAACTTCGTTTCTTACAATGGATTTGTTTCTACTGTTGGGAACTGGCGCCCTCTTGTGGCATTTTTCAAGAAAACAAACCCTGACAACTACTGTGGCAACCCAAAAGCCCTCTCTGAAGTCTCAGCCATTTAATAAGGGACAAGTCATACCTTCATTAAAACCACTAAACAGATCCATTACTTCTCGTCTGACAACCTTTTATAAGTCATCTCATCTCTGAAACCCTGGCACATTCTGGTTCTACTAGGGAACTCTGTCATATGGTTGAGAGACACAACCATCCTAGACTGGACACAGCACCCCAACCTCAAGTGAAGGGGTGGTCACAGGACCGTCTTAGTTGATTTAAGAGAAGTGTCGCCAGTCAGCACAATCCACACTGCCAGACATTTGCTATTCTGCTGGAAAGGTTCAAAAGGACTGGCCCTGAGCACAGACCATGGAGGCTTTTCTTATGTGTTTTACAGCTCCAGAAAGAGAACCCCAGGATTTTCCCTCCTGTGTATTTTTATCTTGTTTTTTGTGGTCCATGATGCCAACTGAGGTTGTCAGTACAATGAATCCACACTGACGGGACGGGAAAAGATTGTTCTGTCATTTTCTATCCTTTGAGCTGTCAAATCTAGGGTCGATCATTCCATACTTGCCTGTGTGGTTCACAACGACTTTTCCAGTTCTGTGATCATCAATGATTTCAAATTTGCCAATGTAGCCATGTTTTGCTATCATGGTTAGTAAGTGAACAATGAGTGAGTTTGGGGCACAGCCAGAGGACCTGGTGTTTGGTTCTCTTCTCAGCACTGCTGATGTTCTTAAGAGCATCTGCTAAGACATTCATGTGCACCATGGTGACATGGTGGAGAAATCTGGGTCTTTGATTTGGGGACTCAAAGATACCTTCTTTAGGGCTAGATGCATTAAAGGAGACCATACTTTAAAAATGGTACCAAGGGAGCCAGGTATGATGGCATAGCCTTTAATCCTAGCACTCAGAGGCAGAGGCTGATAGATTTCCAGAAATTCAAAACCAGCCTGATCTACAGAGTGAGTTTCAGGCTAGGCAGGGCTACATGGAGAGACTTTGTTTAAAAAAAAAAATCAAAAAACCCAAATACAGAAAAGGTACCAAGGGGTTGGACAGGCTGGAAGGTTGGACAGCACTGGGAGAGTGCTCTTGCCTAGCATGTGTGAACCTGGGATGTGAAACCCCAGCACAGAAAGGAAAAAAGAAAAGAAAGAAAAGATAGGGTAGAGGAAGAGGAGGAGGAGCAAGGAGAGGAAGGACAGAAAGAGGGAGGGAGAAGCCAAAGTAGGGCCCAAGTTTCAGTAGAGATTGAGCCATAGTTTGGACTGAGATGACATCCATGTCACAGCAAGGATCAAAGTCCAATTTTCCTGATGTTTCATTTATGGATTCTGACTTTATTACATTTTATTTGTTGAGCTTTTATAAGTATAGCACAGTTTCCATCAAATATTGATTGAGAACAAAAAAGGAAAACCAGAGGTGTGAGGATGACTTCATAAGCAACACATTTAGCACATTCAAATTAGGATTCCTAGAAAAACACTACTTTACTAACAGATACATAGAAACAGTCAAGTGGCAGGTCCTGTTGCTTCTTCCTACAAGTAAGATGGTCAATGAGTTTCTTCACTTACAGACTTTTCTGGGCACACATAAATTTAATGACTAATATTTATCCTTTGTGGGTAAACTCCCTAAACGTCAACAGATTGCAAATGGATGGAATTTTCCCTTTTAATTAATAATTATAAGAGTTTTTTTTTTAAATCACATTTCTGCCTTCCATGATATGGCTCGGAGATGCTACAGGTTCTGGAAGCCCTCTGCAGACTCCAGTAGCTGGCATGACACAGTACTGAGCTACTAAGCAGACAGCTTTCTCTTGCCTCCCTGCTCTCAGCCAGTCTCTGACAAGGAGGCCCTCATCTCAGTGTATAAACACAATCCTCTGTCAGTCTGTTTTGTCTTTAAGTAGGGCCTTTACCTTCAACTGTTTCGATCTTAAACATATCTGTTTTGGTTCAGTTTTGTTCATTTCTTTGTCTGTGCTAGGGATCACACTTGGAGCCCTGGGCACACCAAGCAGATTCTCTCCTCCCCTGAGTTCCATCCCTAGCCAATGGAATCCTTTTTTGTGGGGCAAGGAGGAGAAGGGTCTCTCTGTGTAGTCCTAGAATTTACAATCTAGTCAAGGTTGGCCTTGAACTCACAGAGATCTACCTGTCTCCTGAGTGCTGTGATTAAAGGCATATACCATCTGGCTTACCAACCAATGGAGTTCTTATAAATGCACATAAACACTAGTATTATGTAAATGACTCAGGAATTTTAAGGAGCTAAAATGGTAGATTTTGATTCCTTTGAAATATTTGTTAATTACATTAATTTTTATAATATTTTGAACAGCAGATTGCTTAAAAATGTACTAATTTTGCCTTATTAATTTAAATTGTCAATTAAAAACACCTAGCAGTTGTTTAAGCTCTTAAGGAAATAGTGATTTGCAAAAGAGAGTCCCACCTGTTCTCTGATGAGGACTGTACCACAGTATTCACAGATGATATTTGCCAAAGGACAGCTCTGATCATGGATCTAAGTTGTAAGAGAGAATTAAGAAATGTGATGAGAAAATCTGAAAAATTAAAAAGACTGATTTTTATAGATAATAATTTTTCACCATGAGCAAATGAAGGGCATTTGCTTATGCATAGTTAAAATGTGGGACTTTTGCTAGTGAGACTTAGTCTCCAGACTTCTTCAAAGAATGTGTTAGCATACACAACACAGTTAGCTCATTTCTTTTTACCTCTAGGCAGAGTACCCCTGATTAGCACAGATTGCACTTGCTGATGTTGGAATTCTCCAAAGGCATCAGTTTTTAGCAGCAGCATGACAAGTTAGTAACAATTCTTTCCAGTAAGTTAAAGTAAACAAACAAACAGCAGGGCAGGAGGCTCTGTGCCCAAGTTCTAAGAAAGGTGAGCCCCATTTTCTAGAACACAGTAACTGGTTTACTTTGATAGGCTGAAAATAGATAACTTTCCTCATAAGTTCATCCAGTTTGTTCAGGTTGAGAAAGGTAGCAATTTGTTCCAATTATGAATGAGATTTTACATATTTAGTAGCGAGCTAGCTGAATTTTGACTATTTTATCAGCATACAAAATATAAAATGCTCAATTCCCCAAGGAACAATTTAGAGGAATACAATTTTAAGGAAGTCACTGAGTACAGGGTAGGGTTTCAGTGTCAGTCAACAGACACTGTTAGGATGAAACTGACTGGCCTCCTTACATCTCAGGAGAATGAGGACAACCACTCCTGACAAGTGCCAGGTACTGTTTCTACACTGACTTGGTACCACCGGAGCACACTTGGTCTCTCTTACAGATGCAAGAGCTCACACTCTTTGTGAAACAAGTCTGTAGAAATCCTACACAGTAATCATACTACTTGTTTGTCCATGACCAATCATTCATTAAAATTCAGACAGGGAAGTAAGGCAGCATGTATCTTTCCTAGCAGCTTTCTTTAATTGTTTACTCTCGGGAACTAGTTTAAAATGCTTTTTAAGGATATGCAAATACAAACTCCACACTTAAGATAATATAAACTCATTTTTGCAGCTACATCCTATGTAATGCTAACCCTTTCAAATATGCACTTAAAAAGCAATGAACAAATTTAAATTAGCACATACCTCTTTCTCTTCATATGCCATGGGGACAGCACAGTTTACACAAGAAACCTGTCTCCTGGGACAATCCTCAATAATGTGTGTATTAACCTGGCACTTTTGGAAAGGACGTTGGCATTGGGGACAATTCACTAGCGCAAATTCACAATGTACTTGATGATCCTGTATAAAGCAAAATAATTGATTAGTATTTGAAAACTCTAAAAAGAGTTTTCTAAAGACAACCTCTTCTAATAATACATTTTTTCCCTCTCAGAATTAATCTTAACTGCCAACAAGAACAAAGTCTCACTTGAGGGACTGCTCAGATGGGCATGTCTATAGGGGACTGCCTTGACTATTAACTGAGGTGGGCGGGCCCCGCCTACTGGGGATCACACCATTCCCTGGGCAGGTGGTCCTGGGTGGATAAAAAGCTAGCTGAGCACGGCCCTGTGAGCTAGCCAGCAAACTTCCTGAATACCAGGCTATGATCTGGAGCTCTAAGTCAAATAAACCCTTTCCCACCCTAAACTGCTTTTAGTCAGAGTAATCAGCAACAGAAACCAAATTAGAACAGTGACTGAAGCCCACATTCGCTAGCCATACACAGTATGAAGGTCTTAATGGAATCTTACAATTAATAATTGTGGATGTCAAGTTTATAAAAAAGAATGTGAAATCTCAAATTTATATACTTCCAGTTAGGGAAGTTTTAGGGAGAAGTTAGATTTCCAGATTAGCAACTTAAACTGTGCTGTAAAGGTCACTCCCACAAACATGGCAGAAGAGGTGGCTCGGGGACTAAAGTGACTGCTGCTCTTCAAGAGGATCTAGATTCTGTTCTCAGCAGCCATACTGAGCTGACAACAACTGTCTGTAACTCCAGGGGTTCAGTACCTCTCTAGCCTCCACGGTCACCTGCACACACAGTACACACTCAAACACACACATATGTGTGTGCATACACACAAATGAACAACAGTACACACTCAAACACACACATATGTGTATGCATACACACAAATGAACAAATCTTTTATTAAAAAGGAGAGAGAGAAAGAGAGAGAGAGAGAGAAAAAGAGAGAGAGAAAGAGCTAAATAAGAGGGACAGACTTCAAATACGCCCTAAACAGTTATTTCAATAGAATACTGACCATAGTTGATTTCTGTTTTAAAAAAAAATCAAAGAATTGATTTACCTTAATTAAAAAGAAAATTATCTCATTGCTTTAGCTAACTTTTTAACTATATAAATATTTTATTTAGTGGATACTACAATGTGCAATTTAGAGAAACAGCAAGTGTGAGGTTATCACTCTTCCTGTGTGACACAGAAACAAACAAACAAACAAAAAACAGAAGGTGCTGAGGTGATGGCTAGAAGATGTTTTTATTTTTAAAAAAATTTCAAAAGGCGAGAAATAAAGTTATGGGGTAAAAATTTAATTCTTGCAATTAAAGAGCTCTTTAACTGTTATATTGTAGACATCCTGATCCGGAAAACTTACAAGAACACAGAGTTATTTTTATTGCTGGGACAAAGCTGAAGCAGAAAGAAAAAAAAAATCTTCTAAGTTTTTGCATTTAATGATGAAAAGGTTATTAGTATTTGGCAAGAACCTGTTAGCCAATTGCTATAGCCTACAACACACAGATAACAGAACAAAGGCTTTATGCTCTAGAGATTACATTGTGACAACAGCTAGAAAACACCCTTAATACCTCGAGATGTCTCAGTTCCATCTTTTGCAAACAGCCTTTATTTGGGCACTTTACCGTCAGGGAAAGAATCTCTCGCTTTGCAAAATTGTCAGGAAACAGTTGATTTTCCAGCAGTATTTCATTGTCAACTGGGCACTTGTGACCTGCATCCCTAAACGAAGCAGAGAACTTCGAGTTAATAGTCTAAATCAGCCATCTGTGCATTACATTGCACTGCAATACCACAATGGTATGTGTACTATAGAGTGCAGCTGACCTTTGCCACTTTGTAGGTTCTTCGTTTTTCTCCACCTGTTATCCCTGTTTCACCTCCTACCACTAGACAGGAGAGAAAGAAGGATGGAAGAGTGTAGAGAAAACTCTCCTGTGTACTGTATGGTTGCATCACTTGTCAATAAAAAACCTAGGGCCTATAGGAAAGGGTAGAATTGACGGTGGGACATTTAGTAGGCAGAAAGGATTCTGGGATAGAGCCAAGAATGGGAGGATTGGCCCTGGAACATGGAGGAGGTCAGAGGCATGGGAAGTGAGTAGAGGTAACCAGCCATGTGGCAAAACTTAGATTAGAATAAATGGGATATTAAGTTATGATCTAAACAGGGAACAGCCAAAGCTTATAGCCTAGTATCTATAAATATATTTGAGTCCAGAGTCACTATTCTGGGAGCATGGGGACAAGAGGAAAAACTCAGAATTTTATAAAGTAAAGAGGGAGGAGGGAGGGGAAGAGGAAAGAGAGGGTGGGGAGGAGATCCTGAATCTAATTTCTTTCTTTTTGTTTCTTCTTTGAGCACAACTATTAACAAACTGCAAGCAATCTCCATGAACGACCAACAACCACCCACTGTATCTCTCACCATATATCCTCTGAAAAAGTTCCCAGCATTCCTAGTGCATGAGGCAAATCACAGTCAGCTGTTATGGACAGTCCAAAGTAGTCCCCATATTTGGATTTAAAGCAAAAGCACATTCTTATAATATTTCTGTGTTTTTTAAAAAAGAACCCCAAATTCCAGAATTCTCAGTAAAGTCGAGTTTATGAATTCATTTGTAAAATGAATGCAAACTAGCACCACACTGACTGTTTAAGAAAGCTGACAGGTTGTAGATTATGGCATAGATTCCAGTTAGACAATAAACAAAACATTGAAAAATAGTCTGGTTGACATAAAAATGGAAAGAAGAAACATTTGTTCAACATTGCTTTTGCTGCTATGACAGGACATGGTGTCTGCTCTCAAACAGCACAGAACTAATCAAGGTGAAGTGTAGAGATTATCTTTACGGGGCCTGATTAAGATTATATAAAGCATGCCGGCTGTGGGATCTCTGTGCCAGCCTGGTCCACCTAGGGAGCTCCTGGACAACCAGGACTACATATTCAGTCTGAAAACAAAAACATAATAAGCCATCAGATTCTTTTAAAACACTGAAAGCCAGGAACAAATCTGTAAAACATATTTATCTAAGAGAAAGTTAAGAACTTTACAAAGTAAACCTACAATCATCACCTGTAGTTTTAGATAATCCAAAGAAAATGAAATCAGACCAAGATCTGTTTTGATTTCTTGAATGGCAGTGAATGAAGACTTTACAGCAGTTGTTCTTGAGAGCATTGGAGTGATAGTATGTAGCTACTTCTAGCTTCGAAGGAAATGGGGGAATAAAGGCTCAGCTATCCTTCTGTGGAATTTGCCTCTTTCATATCACTGTCCTACAACTATCAAAATCTTTTGCTCCAAAGACTTCTAAAGGTTAGCCAGCTACCTTCCTGGACACTTGATAAACTAGTGCACATTTTAGCATGTCTCATGTGCTATCATATAGCATATACTTTAAAAAGCATATAGAGGAGGATGAACCTGACGTGCTGTGTGGTAGCCCAGAGGCCCCAGGAGACAGCATGACCTCACATGCTGGCCCGAAGGTGGCATATGAGCATCTAGTGAGCACAGAGCAGATGCAGCCCATACCTACGAGGGAGAGGACATTGTGCCACAATAAACAGTTATCTGGCCCCAAATATTAACAGTGCCAAGGCTGGAAAACAAACACACAAATAAATAACCTTATCCTCTAAAGCCCTTACTAATTTAATGGCAACATTTCCCCTCAAACTGAAGAGCTGTGTTGCTCCCCTGTAACTTAATTCAAGCTCCAGGATATGGTCACCTTAATTCCAAGTTTTATTGGAAAGTTGGTACAGAAATTGAGAGATAAAAATGTATAGACCACTGAGTAGCCCAAGATTGCCATAGCCTACTGAGGGATCCTTTCACTTTGTTTCCTAACGCAGCAATGCTTGACACAGCTTTGGAGAAGTGATTGGAACTACATGAGGGCTCTGACCTCCTCAGTGGAGGGACCCATTTGTGGTTCATAGACTACTGTGGGGAAGGCACTGCTTCTGTAACTAGAGAAAACCAATATAACATCTCAGTCTCAAGGATCTACTTTCCAGTTGTGTAGGCAGACAAAACACATTGATTACTAGGTACTTAAGGGCAAAAGTGCCAGGGGAAAATGAATAAAGAATAGCTTGGTAAGGAAGATCTGCTGTACTAGAAGGCAAGTAGGGTTGTGGCTGGCCATGGTGGTATGGAGTAGCCAGGACTCCTTTCAGTGTGTCCCAGCTCACTAGGCAGCACTGTGCCCGACAGGTACAATGGGCGGCATGAGGAGAGGAATGGAAGGGGAGTGAGCCCTTGGAGAGGGCAGAAAATGAATCACATGGCCTTCCAAGGACTTTTATTCCCAGATAATTCATGAAGGGTGTTCTGAGCCAAGGAGACGTCATTTGTCTTGCCACTCTGGCTGCTGTAATGAGACTGGAACAGGGCAAGGCCAGGAGGGAGGCCTGTTAGCGCTGACTTACGCACGGCTGTGTAAGGAGGGCGGCTGTGTGAGGAGGGCGGTTGTAGCAGCAGAGAGAAGGGATTAGATTATGGAAATGCTGGTCATCTTACAGTTGCTCCCAGACAGGAGGCAACAGAATTTACCACAGCTAATAACAGAATATATGATCACTCACAGAATCAGGATTCTTTGCCTGGTTGGGTTTATCATAGAGTGGTTCTCAACCTTCCTGATGCTGAGACTCTATAATACAGTTAGTTCCTCGTGTTCTGGTGACCCCCACCCCCCTCGTAACCACAAAATTACTTTCGTTGCTACTTCAAAACTGTAGTTTTGCTATTGTTATGAATTGTAATGTAAATATCTGATATGCAGAATATCTGATCTGCAACCTCTGTGAAACAGTCATCTGGCCTCCCAAGGGGTTGCAGCCCCACAGGCTGGGAACCACTGCTCTAGTAGCCTAGTTCAAGGCAAATTAAAAATATTACTTTCATGAAACAGAATCCTCTCCTAGTCTGCAACAGAACTGCTTAAGGCAAAAGTAGCTATTTACTTTCCAGTTTTCCTGGTGGCCTGGGTGGGAAGACACAGAAGCCTCCGTTCACACCTCAGTACAAACTGGGATAGGACCCAACTGTCTCACTTTTCTGTCCATTCTGCTGTTTTCCTGACCAGCGTTTTCTGTCTGTCTATTCTTGGGAGGGCCTGTTTCTCACAAGCTCTTTACGTTTGGTTACACTTGGTTGCTATAGGGCACCATTCTTTCTTAAAATCAAATACCTTATGGATTTGATGATGCAGGCTTTGCAGAACCTGTGGCCACATGGTGTTTGCACTGGTTCCCGCAAAGCCATCAAGCAGATGGGGCACTCATACTTGCTTTCCAAAGGCGGGTCAAACTCCACATCATAACCCTGGATCTCCTCCATGAAGGAGCTGGAGAGGTTCCCCGTGCTGGCAGAGCCACTCACGCAGTCATCTTTCATTGCGGCACTGCAGGAGGCGGCCATGGCAGCACAGCAGTCACTTGACGACTGGCTGGACCCACAGCTGTTTTCACAGTTTAAGAGACTCATAGTAGCTTTGTTGTCAGTCAATCTGCAAACATAGCAAGAAGAAAAACAACGACAAAATGCTGTAGCATGCGAATATATAGTTTATCTATATAGTCTCCTACCACACTGTTTTAATGTCATTTATAAAATAGCTTTTAAGGTGTTTTGAGCTTAGTTTCATAACTACCTCTTCATGGTAAGTTATCTCATTCCCTCTTCAAAATGTTTATGAATCACCTATGCAGACCACAAAGACGACACAGATCCTTCAAGGAAAGTTTGTGGACTAATGCAACAACAGGAGGTTGAAAAGAAAAGCACTTCAATTGCAATACCCTCCTCTGTCATCTGTTTACAGTCATGCTCAGACTTAGCGCCAGGTTTTTCACATAATAGTCAAAGCTTACTGAACATCCAGTGAGGTGTGATTGTGAGCTTAGCCTTCAGCTGCTAAGCCACCTCTCCAGCCCTGAGGAAGTTCTCTATGTCACTGAAGGTCCTTTAGGTAGTCTGAGCTGAGGAGACTAGTACAGCCAGCAGGGAACCAAATGACCACACACCAGTCAGTTGTGGGTATGTGATCTGGAGCAAGTAACTGGAACCACTTGGAACTTTGTTTCCTTTCCTGTATCTAAAATCCCTTGTGGATTTCTAAATGCTCAATGTGGTGATTTTTATTATACAGAAAGAATGGAATTTAAAAGCTTGTCTCCTGCCTTCAGCCAGATCAGATGACCATGTTTTATTACTAATGACTGGAAAAACACATGAGGCTTCTTTCCCTATGGAAAACTAGGAGCAGACAGATGCCTCCAAATTCTAAACTGTTATGTTACATATGTGAGATGAGATGTGAACATGTACAAGCCTTGTATCATCTACAACCAACCATGTCTTTAGCTTAGCTAATTATCTTTGTGGAAAATCCCTAATGTAAACTATATAATTCTAGAAGCAGAATTCAAATCTCTAGTCAATAGGCAGACAATTACCTCCATGCCTGTCTATACAAAAATTCTGTCACTTTGCCAAATAGAGGATTAATTAAGCAGTGGCAACCAAATCACTGAGAGGCTCAGTGGGTAAAGATGCTTGCCTCTCAACATGACCACCTGAGTTCAATCCTTAGAACCCACAAGTTGTCCTCTGACCTCCATACATGTGACACCTACCTCCCCTCTTACACAGCAATACATAAATGTATTAAATAACAACAAAAACCCTAATAATAATAATAACAATAATAATAAAAAGAAGGACGTTCTTAGTTGGCTCTTGTGGGGATAGGTCTGTTACCTCAACTACTAGGGAAGCTGATCCAGGAGGACAGAGAATTCTAGACAAGTCTAGACAACATAGGGAAACCGTGCTTCAAAAGGCTAGTGAAACAGCCCAGAGGTAGGCCTGCCTGCAATGTGAGGCTCCAGGTTCAATCCCCTGAACTGGAAATGAAGACGGGTGTTCATGGCTTTCTACTATAACAACAAAGCATAAAGCTTTGCATATGCTGCAAGCCTTTCGATCCCTATCTGATAGGCACCTACAAAGAAGCAGGAGGGCTGGAGGATGGCTCAGACGCTAAGAGCTCCTGCTCTTCCAGGACACCTGAGTTTCATACCTTCATCCATGTTGGTTGGGTGGCTAACAGCCACCTGTAACTCTGGCTCCAGGGGATCTGGCTTTTATAAGCACCTGAACTCATAGGTACGTAGGCACACAAATAATTAAAAATAAAATAAATCTCAAAACAAACAACAGCAAAACCAAAACCTAAAGGTGGCAGTACTGTGCAGTACAGAGCTCATAGCTAGGCTGGACAGCCCAGTAGGCCTTTCTCAGTCACTTGGTCATGACTCCGGCAGAGCACATAATCCTTTTATGCTTTAGTTTCCTCTCCTGTACAGTGAGGTTAGTGACAGATTCCATCTGATTCCTGCAAGGATAACATGTGTTACTATGCACTCAAGCACTGAAGCTGTACCTGGCAATCAGAACAAGTTATTATTTCATATGGTTTTACATAGTACAGTTCTCACTTATCAGAGTGAAAACCATGGAGCTTAAAAAGGCCAACTTGCCCAGGATCATCGCGAAGTAACCGAGTTCCATCAAACCCAAAGTCCACCTGACCCCAGGGCCTAGACACTTATGTACTACATTATATTTATCTGGGTTTTGACAAAAAACATTTAAGATTTATTTTTTTTTAATGCTGTCCAGCGTTATTATATTGAGTTGATAAAACTCCAACGATTCATCAGCAATTACATACTATTTTACTTTATTTTTGGTATAATTTTTACAAGTTGAAATTATCTCCCAAAGCCTTGCCATTTCTAATGTGAGCTTCTAGGAAAGGGAGACAGGAAGGAATGAGAGATCGTGACATACAGCAGAACTAGGCATGCGTCCCTTTGTCTAAAAATTTTGAGTGTAGAATCCTCTTTACTGCCTTCATACTTGAAGACAAAAGAGTTATGTCAACTCTGGATTATATCTTTTGTTATGTTCCTCTTCATACACATTCTTGTATCTATTTTCTTAGTGGTGGTTTCTAGTCATGGAAGTAGAATTGCTGGGTGAAAGGACATGTAATTTTTAAAGATTTCTGATAAATGATGTTGCTCATCCAAAGTATATCTCAAAGGCTTTCTAATCTAATTTCTAATTTTCCACAGTGTATATACAAGAATGTCCATTTTTATATACCCTTGATAACAATACAGTTAAACCCGTAACTTTTTAGCTGTTTTGTTTTGCTTAGTAAAGCCACTTCTGAGACATTTATATTTGTCACTAAGCTGCACAGCACATATTCATATGTGTTGATATGACAAGCATCAATGAACTTAGTCTTCCTTTCCTGCCAAAGGTTTAGGTTAAAAAATTGGCTTACAGACAGTCTCTATACTGCTTTCTTGCTGTCCAGGTCAAGATTTGACTGTCATCTGATTTAAAGAGAACTTTTATGAACTACATGTTCCTAGGAAAACATGCCTAACAGCAACAATTTCCACTGAAGGACTGCACTTCCCCCTCTCCACCTCTCCAACAGGGTTTCTCTCTGCAGTCCTAGCTATCCTGGAACTCATTCTGTACACCACACTAGCCTCAAACTCACAGAGATCCACTTGCCTCTGCCTCCCGGGCTGGGATTAAAGGCATGAGCTACCACAATAGGCTGTAAGTGCACTCTTAAAAACATACACAGGCAGGAGGCAGTGGTGGCTCATACCTTTAACCCCAGCACTTGGGAGGCAGAGGTGTAGGATTTCTGAGTTTGAGGCCAGCCTGGTCTATAGAGTGGTTCCAAGACAGCCAGGGCTATACAGAAAAACCCTGTCTCAAAAACAAACAAACAAAGTCAACCCAAAACCTATACAAGAATTCATGGACCAAGAAGTGGCAAGAGGTGTGCCGGGGAGTGCTGTCTCCTGGGACTGACATGCCCACTGAATTCTTAACTCTCTCAGCAGCCTTGATTACCTGCTCAGGATCCCTCCTTGGGAGCTGCAGAGGTAGCCCAGCAGTTAAAAACAACTGTAGTTTTTCCAGAAGACCAAAGTTCAGATCCCAGCATCCAAGTCAGAAGGCTTATAACCAACTATATCTCCAGCTCCAGGGCATCTGATACCTTCTTCTGGCTTTTGTGGGCTACACATCTGAGGCATACACACACACACCCTTACATAAATAAAACTAAATAAATCAGTTAAAAAGATAAAGATTCCCTTCTTAATATTGTCAAGTTGGGGAACATTGTCAAGGTTGGGGAAGAGCTCATAAAGTCCCACCTCTCTCTGAGGTCTTATGTACAGTTAGAGGCTAATGGAGGAGAGACATTTTCTGTTAAGTTGCCTATGCTCCTGTCAAGAACCCCTCAGTCATGTTCCTGAGGGCAATCCTAATTAAACTCATTGGTTTACCCAAAACATACATATATACATATATCATACACACCAGCTCTTATGGTATAAAGTATCAGAAGTGTTATCATTGGAAAAAAAATGTAACCAATATCAAGTTGCTTTCATTACTTCGCATGCTTTAAGAACCCAGAAGCTTGTGTCTTCCAAATAATCTTATTGGATAAAAAACCTAAAAGTCAGTGGTGTTTGTGTGTGTTGTTCTGTATGTGTATATAATATACTGCAATATCTTAACACATAGTATAGTAATTAAACTGCAACCTAATTAATATTAGGGAATTAAGCTAAAACAAGTACGTTTTGCAAATATATTTTTCCCTTTACTTTTACATCCTGCAACGACAGGTTAGAAAGTCACCTCTCTGACTTCCCTACAAGCTATCTTCATTAACGAGAAGAAGGAAGACTGAGCTGAATCAGCTACCGAGGTAAGAACATAATATGGTGTGTGTAGAAACACTATGCTCTGGAGACTCTCCTTATGAGCTGGTACAAAATTGGCCTCCAGATTCACTAAAATAAGTTTATATGAATTGGTATAAATATTTCTCACAACTTTTAAATTTTTTAAAAAATTATTTAATTAATTAATTTATTTATTTGAGTGGCTTTCTCCATGAACAGAAAGGGCAGAATGAAATTCAAGTCCTTTATCTGGTATTTCATGACTGCAATTGTTTGCCCCTTACAATCTAGTAAAGCATGCTTTGATGAAACACCTGTCTCAATCACACAGTGAGTTAATAGGGAAACCAGCCTTGTCAGAATCATGGCTTACATCTCCAGATCTATATCTAGGTATAGATTGTAATTCAGAGACAATGCTGTCAGATGTCTTGCATGCGGGGGTAGGATGATCCACAGATGCTAATGCTAGGATGTGTGAAACTAAAGAAATGTGTAAGTTATGTCTTAGAAGCATATATTCTAAGTCAGCTGGAGTGCATATATAAGTAAACATGTAATTTATAAATCAAAACTACATAGAAGAACTACTGACAAGTTACCTTTAATTCTCTACTATAAGGGGCTCACTAGATGGGGCCCACCGATTGTCCTGTGACCTCCATAGGCGAGCTTATGGAAGAAGACCTACACACACACACACACACACACAAATTATGTAAAAAAAAAAACCAAAAAAACCCAAACAAACCAAACCCAAACTTTACTAACAGCAACCATGTACCAAATCCTTAAAAAATCCATTCTTAAAATACAAAGACCCGAAAACTGTGCTACAATGGTTAAGAAATAATACAAATATTCGATTGATGTCATTTACCTTTGAACTCAAATTCAAGGATCTTTTCCTTACTCAGAGACTGTTTGCTCCTCTAAAACCCAAGGATTCTGGACACTCCCTTACACAAGTCAAGAGACCAAAATTTATAAGCAGCAGATATCAAGAAAAACAGGGCTATAATATTGAGATAGTATATATATATAGGGCATCAAAGCTGAAACTCAGATATGATCCTTGTATCCATCATGTGGCCAAGCCACTGGTTCAAATACTTTCCTCTAGTCACATGACACCTAACCAGCCACACTTCACCCTCCACCTCAAAAACCAAAAAGAGCTCTCTCCCCAACCCAGCATCATCAAAGGAGGTAAGAAATGCCAGCAGCTCAAGTCACAACAAAGCCTACACTTCAGATGTGACAAGTTCTCGTTTCTAGACTTGTGTCGCAGGCTAGTCACCTGCTCTCAGAAAAAACAAGCAAATCCTATACATCCAAGCTTTAGGTGCTTTCTGTTCACACACGAAGGAAGACAGTCTAAGTCTCATCCGGAGTTCCCCTGAAGCCAAATACTAGGAACAGCTTTAGCAATACTGTGTCTGGAACAATCGCTAGAGTGCAGGGGTGGGGAGGGGAACATTGGTGTCATCGTACTTTTTTTTTTTTTTAAACCTTGCTGCTTAGGTTAGAACCGCTCTCAAATTTAAAAGGGCACACAAAAAAGTTTTCCCCTGCACTCTGGGAGTTTGAAGGGATTTTTGTTTTCTTTTCTTTTTAATTTAAGCTGGAAGGGACGGGAAAACCCAGCAGGCGATTTCCTTTCCTGGAAAGGGGAAAACACCAGGTGAGGAAGAGAGGGGCTGCGGAGTGGGATGCCCTGAGCCGGAAGGTGACAGAAACGCCCGGAGAGGCTCCTAAACCAGGGGCGGGTTCGCGGGAGACCTGCAGTCCCGGGGAGGGTACGGAGGGCGCCCCGGCTCGTGGGAGGACAGCGGGCGCATCCTGCACCTGTCAGACGACAGGGACAGAGATGGCTTTGTGCTGAGACGGGGTCCCAGGGCTACCCAGAGGCGAGGGGACAGGGGGCGGAGTCCCGGACCCGAGGGAGGACCTGGGGATGGCCAGGTCTGTGGCTTCCCCGACTGTGGGAAGCGAGGGCCCGCGGCGACACGTCCCTGTCCCGTGGGGAACCGGGGGCGACTCTCCCGGGCCCGCGGCCACCGGAACTCAAGTTCGAAGCTGCTCACTCACCGATCGCACACGCAGAAACTTCGCAGCCAACTGGGAAGGCTTCCCCGGGCTGCGCCGCGTCGCCTTCATACGCGGCACTCCGAGACCAAGTGGCTCCGACGCCAAACTGCCGGTTCGTGGGCCGCGGCTGCTGCGTCCGCCGACGGCCGGAGCCTGAGCCCCAGCCGCGGCCGCCGCTGCTTCCGTCTTCTCAGCTCGCCAGGAGCAGCGAAGGGAGGGGAGCGCGCCCCAAGACAGAGTGGCCCCGCTGGAGAGGGCGCCCCCTAGCTGTGGTCCTCCACTCTACAGCTGTCAGCCCCGCCTCGGAAAGTGTGTGAGTCGTGTGTGTGTTGTGTGTGTGTGTGTGTGTGTGTGTGTGTGTGTGTGTGTGTGTGTGTGTGTGTTAGTATAGATAGCAGTAATCCCAAATTATATTTTCTTAGACTTCCTATGCAAGCAGGAGAAATCTGACCTTTGGGAAGTTTTAAATCCCACCTCTACCCCGCCCTTCTCACAAAGAAGTTTCCTCAACAGGCAGAACCCTACATTAATTACGTAGTCCTTCCTCGCATCAGTGCAAGAAGTCATCTCATGCACGTTTCTTCACAACTGCTGCCATCTGCACTAGCCCATTCTCCAACATTGTCACGGGAGAGCTATTTTGAATTCCCAGTTTAACTGGATGCAAATATCTACGGATTGTAACTGGGACACTGAAACAGATGCCCAAAAGATTTTCAACATCATATGAAGATTTGACTCATCTTCTCTATCTGATACGGAAGGTATTACTGTTTATTAAGGTTGCTAGGTAAGGTAAATAAATGCATGTAAATAAATTATTTAAAGTTATCTAGGAAATAATATGTGCAATAAATACCAATAATACTACATGCCCATTTTTTGCTGACATTTTGGCAAAATGATTCTTTCCAACATAAGAATCTATTACTATTCAGACTCAATCCCCCCCCCTTTAAAAAGTGCCTTGAAATGTTTAAGACATGAAAAGTATAAAAAGCTACACACAGGTTTCTGTATGCTCATCACACAGTTTAAGAAGTGAAAGTTAGCAAGCTGAATTGCCGTACTCTGATTATCCTTCTCCATTAGCTGTCCCCTCCACTTATATAAATAAACTCTTGAGGTACCAAAAAAGGATCATTATACAGAATCAAAAGGTTGGGAAAGGGCCAGTGAGATGTCTCAGTGGGTGGGGAAACATGACTTTAATCATGACAGTATGAGATGGAACTCCAGAACGTACATTGTAGAAGGGAACCTATTGCCAAAAGTTGTCCTCTGAACTACACACGCACACAATGGCATGCACATACATGTACACACACACACACACACACACACACACGACAAAAAAAGATGCACAGAGAAAAGAAGAGCCAGGGCCTCAAATTCCTTCATTTATTAGTGTGATCTCTGGGGCAAGTTAGTCACGTGACATAACAAGCTTCCACTCCCTAAATCAGAGAGCAGGTTTACATTATGAGTGGTTCATTACAAACTGTTGTCAAGGTGGATTAATAAAAAATGAATGTGGGAGAACATAGCAAAAGGCTTTCAAAAAGATTAGATGTTTTGTGTTTTTTCTTTCTACTGTTTTTCCGAGTGTTCTTGCGGGGGGACCTCGTCCTAATTCTGCAAATCCTATACACACCCTAGTGCTTTTTGTATAGTAGAGCGTCTTGGGCATAGGAAACGTGCACATCTGTCTGCTTGGAGTCAGGCAGGACCATGAGAAAGTCAGGGCTATGAGCTGTGATGGGGAAGGACCCTTGCCCTCTGATTCCATCCACCCTGCTGCCTGTGTTTAACCACCATGTTAGTTCCTTTTGTAAAGCTGTGACCAAAATATGTGACAGAAGGAACTTAAGGAAGAAAAAATTTAATCTTAGCTCCTGGTTTCAGACATGTAAATCCATGGCAAGGAGTGCGTGGTAGAGCAGAAGGTGAACAGCTCACAGTGCAGAAGCCAGGCTGCAGAGGGTGGGGGGTAGGGAGTGAGGGAAGGAGGGAGGGAGACAGGAAAAGGCCAGAGCAAGACACTGATGCCTGTCCATACTCATGACCTACCTTCTCCATCCAGGCCCCACCTTTCAGAGTATTATCTTTTCCCAGTAGTCAGTTGATGCTCTAATTAATGGCATCATTACCAACCTAAGTATTTCTCAATCAAGTTGACAGTCAAGATTAACTATTACAACCCTGGAGGCCAAGGAGAAGCTTTCAGAAGGAAGAGGTAAGTTCTTGCCTCATGTGGAGGGGAGTCGCCTTAAGTCAGCTCCTACTTTGGGAAAAAGATGAGCAGGAAAGAAGTGCTTTCGTCTTAAGCCATTGAGATGGTATAGCTGCATTTGGAAGTGTAATCCAGTCAATTTTTAAGACACATTTCCTTCTTAGCTTCTCTTCTGATAAGACCAATCAGAGCATCAAAGTTGCACCTCTGGCTCTGCTCCTCAGCAAAACTGGATCTCCATCAGATGTCCTCATCTATAACATTAGAATGAAATCTTCAGTCTTGTTTGTTTCTCAAAGCTGAAGTGGTTTCAGATGAGACCGTAGAGAAGCTATTCTGCAGACTGGGAAGTCCTGTACGGATAAAGGAGCCAGATGTGCTGACTAGTAGGGTTCCTGACAGATGTAGCAATCTGAACACTCAGGTTCTCAAAGATGACGAGAGCTGAAAATACCTTGTTCAATTGTCTTATAAATAAACAGAATGTGTGCAAAATATAGTCATCACAACATATATAGATTTCTTTCCATTCTTTTAACAAAATAAAACGAGGAGCTGCTGTTGAGGGGGTTTAACGGGTCAAGGCCCTTGCCGTTAAGCCTGGTGACTTGAGTTCAACTTTCAGACCCAAATGATGGAAGAAGAAAAAAGACTCCCATAAGTTGTCCTATAATCTCCATACATGTGCTGTGTAATATTTGTGTGTGTACATGCATGTAGTATAATAAAAATTGTTTTATGAACACTGAAACTGAAGGCTATAAGCTATTGTAAACAGGCAGCTTCTGTGGAAATTTACCAGACCTAGTAGTCATAGGTCTTATAAATAGGCAGCTTCGGTGGATGGTACCAACTTAGATAAGGACAAGTGAATCATAGGCAGAGCCATAGTGACCTGTCCCCTGAACCTACACCCAGCTAATACCTGTTCTGAAAGGTATCTGTACTCCCCTTGAACACCTATGCTCTGGTGTCATCCCCTTCCCCACATCCTGCCTTTTTGTGTTTATAACCTCTGTGTAAAAAAGTAAATTACGATGTGATTTAAATAACTAAATAAATAAAATTAAAAAAAAAGAAAAAAGAAAAAAAAGAGAAATTCCTCTAGAAGGGGGCATTTCATTCCCGACATTGCACATCTTGTCAAACATCCGTGTCTGGGACCGTCATAGGCCCTGGAATAGAATCTTTTCTCACTATCGTGCTAAAAAGTCACACTGTTAAATTAACATCTACATAAATTTGTATTAATAACAACAACAACAAAAAGAAACAAGTTACTGTCACCTCATTACCGATGATTGTCACCTCTTTATGGGTGAGCCACACTCAGTAAACAGCTGTTGCTTGAGTACACACAAACTTCTTACAAATCTGTGCTCTGGGAAGGAAACTCAGATAAAAGTGGAATGGAGGTGCTTGAACTCTGCCCTGTATTGAACTCAGAAGTGTGGAGGGTGGGAGAAAGATGAATGGTTAAATAGCCCACTAGGTTTGCATTAGGTCAGCTTGGTTTAATCTCAGCACAAAGAATTGGAGCAACTCTGATGGCTTCTGTCTAGGTTCCTGAAGTGATCAGTGGGGTTTGCCTCAGCACTTGACACTTCCTGCTGTGACAGCATCATTTAGGGAAAGCAGAGTTTCTCATAGGCATAGTCCCATGCTAGGAGCAGTGGATACTACTCAGTAGCTGAGATGGTGATGACCACTCGCATTTGGTCTTACTGTGGACCTAAACAATGACAAGATCAAGGTCCTTAGAATTGAATGATCATTGCTAATTCCTTTCCCTCTTCCCACAATGAAAGACTGGTAGGGAGAGCATGATAAGGTCTTTGTGATAGACGAGGATTGGTAAGTGAGGCCTTGGATGTAGGCTGTGTCTCAGTGTTGTTTTCCGAAAGAGGGTCTCCTGTATCCCATGTTAACCTTGAGCTTAGATAATCCTGCTTTCGCTTTCCAAGAGCTAGGTTTACAAGAGGTGACTCCAAGGTCTGTGGGGACAGCACAAGTCACTCAGAGAGACCTGTGTTCTTAATGTTGAGGTCTATACCCCAACCCTAGTATACATGTAAACATTTAGTTCCATGCCTGCCACCTATTTCATATTGTTACTGTAATATGCCTGCGAATCACTGATACAGAGAAAAAATTTGACTCCAGGAAACGTGTGCTGACCACATATTCTGTTAAGTTTTGTGATCTGTATGACATCTGCTAATCTTAAGAAATTCCACAAAGCTTTGCATAGGACCCATCAAATTAATGATCAATATGCACGGTTATATCTAAAACGAGCTGAGTCAGAGCTAATCACCAGGTGACACTTCCTGCATCTTCATATGAACTACTTGTGTTTTTATGGTTCTTTTTCCTTTACATGTTGACAAAGAAAGGTATTGGGGGCCATGGCTTTGCTCCTAATTTTGAGCTAGGGTTCTGATCAATGAGTAGTTGGGTGTGCATGAAATAAACCATTCCTGTTTGACCTAAAAAAAATTGTTTTATGCATGAAATAGAGTACTCCATCTAGGCAATAAGGTTGAGAGATTGAGGGAGAGTATTCCCCAAACATCTGGAAATAAAGATGTCTCTTGAGAACTGAAATTATAAAATTAAGACACAACTCGTTAGTTTAATATTAACTGAAAATGAGGATATGAGAAGGGTTTCATTGTAGATATGAGAATAGAGCCAGACAGAACGATGAGGAGAGTGAGAGGAGAGAGAGGGCGAGGCGGCCAAGAGAGGAGCTGAAGACCAAGAGTCTAAGAAAGTACAAGTACGTTGCTGAAATGGCTGGATTATAGGAATCAGAAGCTGGGGGAGGGGAAGCCCAGCCCCAGGGCTGGAGGGGTTCAGGGGTGAGAAGTTCTGGGAGAAGCCACAGGTATCCAGTTAAAATTGTCCTGGGTTTCTTTGGGACCCGACAAATTGGATAATGATGGAGATGGCATTTATATCCACGTGACATCCTCCTTCACAATGAATATGGTGACTCATGTAACTAGTCACATAATGTGGAAATGACAGAATGTGTCCTCCTAGCTAGAGTGCAGAAGATGTTCGCTCTTAGAGTTATTCACTTTAAGGGGAACTTGTGCTGTGTCTTAAGGACACCAGGGCAATACTCAGGAAAAGGCTCATGTTATGACCAGCTTAACCTTCCTGAACAGCCAGAGGGTTGCCCAGGCCCTGTCAGTATCCCATCTAGGCAGTGGCATTCTTGACCTACAGAAGCTGTGAGATGTGAGTTTGCTTAAGGGTCTACATTTTTGATAATTTATTATGCGGTCACAGGTAGCAAATGGAAAGTGTTGGCATTCTTTATAGCCCAGGAGGTACAGTGGTAGATACATATACCAGGTCTGTTCTCCATAAGACTCACATGTCAATACGCCAGGCCAGACAGCCTGAATCAATGAGATAATGTCAATAGTAGTAACTCCTATGAAAGTCTCAGGAAGTCAGAATCCCTGAGAGTGTAGTATGTATGTGCTCATGCATGTGTGTGGATGCGTGTGTGTGCGTGCATGCGTGTGTGTATGTGCTTGTGTCGCATACCCGTGTTAGCTCTTATGTACATGTCTGGGTGTCTTTCTCAATTGCTCTCCATCTTATTTTTAATATTTATTTTATGTATGTGTATGTATGTGAGTTTTTGTGATTATACACCACGGTTTACACATATTCACAAAACCTAGAAGTGGTCACCCAATTCCTTGGGCAGGAATTACCTGGGCACCTCATGTGGGTATTGGGAATTGAACTTGGGTCCTCTGGATGAACAGCAAGCATTCTTAACTGCTTGAGCCAGGTTTCTCTCCAGAGTCCCATTTTACCTTTTTTTTTTTTTTTTTTTCGAGACAGAATCTCTTACCAAATCTGGTTTCACTGATGGAGCTAGACTGGCTGGCCAGAGAGTCTGTGGGATTCTCTTGTTTCCGTGCCTGGAGTAGTAGGATCACAGACACATGGTACTGGGTCCATCTTCCCCACCCTCTCATGGATGCAGGAGAATCTGAACTCAGGTCCTCATGCTTGCAAGGCAAGCACTTTACCCACCTATCATCACCCAGCCCCCAGTGAAAATGTATTTAATACTACCGTGTCAAAATTAGTTTCTCTGAGAAGCAAAGGGTTAAACTAAAACTCTGACCGTTTTCCTCATGCAAAGCCATTTTAGCAGAGTGGCCCAGGGAAAGTGAGGGCTTCTAGCTGAAGTGCACTCCATTTGTTCCCAGCATCTATAAAGCTGATGTGGTTGAAACCCTTCTCCATAGCCACCAAAATGAGACAAAGGTCTCTGAGCAGAAGAGGGGAAAATCGATTGTGAAATGATGAGGCAGGGTGACAATGAGAAGGTAAGAGGCATAGACACGTACAGAGAAGCTCCTGGGGACACCGTAGACAGTAGCAGCTGGTATTGGAGTTGAGCCTTTTGCTCAGGCCACTGCTTGGCTGGAGCAGACTCTGATCTTCTAGCAGACAAGTTTAGTTTTCAGTTATTCTCTATGTTTGTTTTATTACTGGAGCAAACTCACTTGGGGCTTGGTAATGTTATAAAGTAAAGGAGGCTCCTTGAACTCTCACTTCCAGAAGTTCAAGGACTTAGGTCCAGCGATGCCTACCTTTCTGGCAGTGTCCAAAGGTAGCAAATGGTAGTACATGGGAAAAGACAGGACCTCGGTGTGTCTGTCTGGGTATTCTAGTTTATCTAGTTCCTGTAAAGACACCAGAACTCAGTCACAAGGGCTCCACCCAAATGATTCTGACCTTACACACCACAGTTGAATTAACTGTCTAGTTTCCTGGTACCTCAGGTTGAGAGTTAAGCTCAGCATAAATTCAAGAGGACAAACAGCAATCAAACCACAGCCCCTTCACATCTTAGAGGACAAGTTCTCCCAACTGCCCAGGGCAATGAGATACCTTTAGTAAACCTTTCTCCTGTGAGGTATAAGAATGTCTTCTCTAAATCCCAGTATAGAAAATAGCTTTTTATGACCATGTTCTTTCCCCTGATTTATGATCAAGGAAAGAATCTCTGGTGAGTTTTTAATTTTTTTGTTTCTTTTCTTTCCTTTCTTCCCATCTGTCCTCCCTTCTCCCTCCCCCTCTATCTTTCCTTTCCTCCCTCCCTCTCTTCTTTTCATTCTCTCTCTCTCTCTCTCTCTCTCTCTCTCTCTCTCTCTCTCTCTCTCAGAGAGTGTGTGAGCAAGCACGTTTCCAGCACTGTCCTCCCCCTCCCCAGTTTCATCCCAACCCATCTAGCCACATTAAGATGATAAATTGTTCTAATTAAATGCTTTCCTTGAGGGAAAACGTGCAAGTGTTGGAGGATGTGAGCATTGTGAGCATCTGATCTTCTTGTGAGTTATGGATCTGGTGTGAAGGAATAGCTTTTGCCTGATCAATATATATGTTTCTTATGAGTTGAGTTAGTGTTCTGGCACATAGTGGGGATAAAACCAAGTTTTGAATAGACAGAACCAAGGGTCATATTCATCAATGTGAAAAATACTTAAAACTTCTGGTACATTCTCTTCTGGACATATTTCTTTTTTTAAAAAAATTACTAACATTAAGATAATAATTAAAAATTACTAACATTATATTTCAACTAAAACTTGAAATAAAGAAATTATATCATTTTTGACACACTCACTTAAAGCTATGTAGTATTTTATATTAGAGGATGCTTGACTTTGCTATTAGTGGTACTTTTTAAGAGAGCAGACATTGAAACTAGGTGTTAACTTACAGCCTTTTGCCATCCCAAGGAGTGGAGTGGGGGAAGAAACTTAAGTTGCTATCCTGTAGGATATTGACAAGGCCTGTGCCTATTAAACACATATTTCTTTTCTTCATTACTCTGGTGGCCTATACAAAAATCTTTATTCTTTGATTCTCCTTTGAGCTAGTTTTAGCATCTTCCAGTTAACTTCATGCCTTGCTGAGCTGAATAAGATGCAGATTCCTGTTCCTGGCTTGTCTGTGTCAGTCTTGCGTCTGACTATTAGAAAACTGTTTCAACATGGCTGCATCCTGCTTCCCTGTGCTTCTTTCCAGCATTATAGATAGAATGAACTATGTTCCATCAGTCAGTCTAAAGCTCACAGGATGTTTGTGACTCACTGATCCAATTTGCTGTGTCTTTCAGAGCATTGGGAGCCTTAGAAAAGAGTTTAAACATGGATTGCAACACAGCACAAAAGAGGGTTACATAAGCTTTTTGGTTGATCCATAGTTTAAACAATAGAAGTATCTGAATTATAGTCTGATTTTGTGTGTGTGTATGTGTGAGTGTGTGTGTATGTGTGTATATGTTTACATGTGTGATGTGCTTGGGTTGTGCACATGTGAGTGGTGAGTGCATTAATGAGTGTGTGTGTGTCTCTCTGTGTGTGTGTGTTTGTGTGTGTGTGTGAATGTGCATGCTGGTGCCCTTGGGTGTGGAGGTCAGAGGAAGATGTTGGGTGTTTTTTCATTATCATTCTCTGACTCATTGCCTTGAGATAAAGCCTGTCACTGAACCTGATGTTCAGTTTGGTCTAGCCCAGGAAGCCAGCAATCTCCCAGCATTCAGTCTCTGCTCCACGGTTACAGGCACTTACTGCCATGTATGGCTCTCTTCTCCTGTGTGGGTACTGGGTATTTGAACTCAGATCTTCATGCTTGCATACCAAGTGCTCTTACATACCGAGACATCTCGCAGCCCCTAGAATCTGATTTGTATGAGTTTCCAATAGCTGCCCATTGTGCTTCCCTTGAAGCAGAGACTGATTGCACAAGGCAGGCAACAGGGCATGTCTGGAGTAGGAAGAACAGGAGAGATCTTTCCAGTGCTACTAATTGGGATTTATAATTTGTCCCAAAAGATGATTAAGTTAGAATCCATTTCCACGAATTACCCACAACATGTTTGAAAAAAAAAACGTGCTTTTTCTCTGTAACAATGTTGTTTCCAGTAATTGTATCTTTTCAGTGCAAACATTTGAGATACAATATGAACCTAGGAGTCTTTTGTTGGGGCAGACATAGTTCTGTTTTATATCTTCTTTCTTTCCTTCTTTCCTTCTTTGTTTCTTTCCTCTCTCTCTCTCTCTCTCTCTCTCTCTCTCTCTCTCTCTCTCTCTCTCTCTCTCTCTCCTCTCTCTCTCTCCAGAGAGTGTGTATTTTGTTCTAGACAACTAAATAAAAACGCTTAGTCAGGAAGGCAGTATATAATTCTTTTATAGATTTGGAGCAGACTAATGAAACGCTTGCTCCAGAGGAAGTGGAAGTTCTTGCGCAGGTGTGTGGGTTTCTAACTCTCTTAGTTTTCAGTCACAGTAGGATGCATTTTCCATGTTCCCATGGGCCCCGCCCACATTTCCTTTTTCATAAAGTGTTGGTGTTAATACCAGAACAAAATCTTTAATCCCAAATTGAACTTTCAGCTTTTTATCCACCCCAAATAATCACTTCCATTCTAATTCTTACTAGAACGCCTTGCTTTTTGAGTGTTGCTTTAGTGAACAATGCAGGAATGTAATTTCTTTCTAACAAAGGAGTTTTCTTGTTCTGAGAGACTGTGGCTACAGATACTGCTGTCTTTAAAGAAGATTTGGAAGGGGAAAACTGGTGTTGGATTCATACCACTCTTAGTGCTGAAGGCAGTGCTGTCGTGTTTCTTAAGGGCCTCCTTGGGCCGGAGGTCATGGGCAATTTTTGGTGTCTATAGCAGGGAAGCAGTTTTATAAGGGGTGAAAACTAGAAACAACCAAGCAGGAGATATTTCCAGTCAGAACTAGAGATGTGTACTTTTAGACGGGGAATCCTCCCCCAAACTAAACAGGAAAGTGGCGAGAATCATAATGCAGGGAGGAAATAAAGGATTAACAATTGGAAAAGAGCTGGACACTGAAACAATTTGGAAATCTTTAGTCCTATCTAGTAACTCGGCTTCTATTTATATCACTTAACTTGTGCACAAAGGGTTTCCTTTTGTAGTTAGAATGTTGCAAATGAGGTGGGGGAGCCTACATTTGCCTCCATGTTCAACCACACAGGGTATATTCATTATTTCTTTAAGGCCAAAGTCAGGTAATTGCTACTATATTGGCTTTTATAATGGACTTTTGTGTATGGATCATTGTTCCACTCTGACTTAAAGGTCAACTCCTTTAAGGGAAATCAGTAGGTCAAAGGCTATTAATACTCTCGACACCTTACCAATAACTTCTGAGACCAGTCCTATCATTCTGGGCTCCATGTAGATTTTGTTGTGCATGATCCTTGCCAGGATTCTAAGATTAAGTTTTACCTTCAAAACCAATAGACAGCTTTGTTCCTGCAGCCATGAAGGATACTGCTTTGTTTCTTCTTGCCTTCCCCACCGTGACAGACTAAAACTTTAGAAATCCACCTTAATGAAGAATGTCCCAGATTCAAGTTAAACAAGTCTGTTCTAAAGAAGGAAGAAAAACATCAAAAGTCCTAGTGGTAAAAATGTCTACACTGGCAGATTTGGCTTCACAGAGGAATTCTATCTTACATTCAACTGAAGCGAAGGACTTCTGTCTGGACATTGGTTGTTAAAGGTCAAGGCATAGGGAGCTTGAGAGATGGCTTGGTGCTTAGTAGTACTTGCTGTTCTTTCAGAGGACCAACGTTTGGCAGCTAACAAACATCTGTAATGAAAGGAGGGATCTGACACCCCTTTCTGGTATCTGGACACTGTATACTTAGACAAACACAGACACATGAAATAAATCTTTTAAAAATTTATCAAGACATAGAAATATAAGAACTTTTAAAGAATGAAAGTGACCCACGAATAGATATTTATTATAGAAAATCAAGTAGTATGTACTTTTCTAAGAAAATCTACTTGGTAATTTCAAAATGAAAAGGTTCTAACTGTTGCTACAGAAACAAATGATAGAAAGAGAAAAGGTAAGTAGATACAATACCAAGTACAATAAAAATAGCATACTATGACCAAGTAGTGTGTAGTCTAGCAATCTTAAAGCTTTAAAGGGATTACTGGGTTGGAGGATGGCTCAGCAAAGTGCTCGCTGTCTAAACATGAGGACCTGAGTTCAATCTCCAGCACTCACATAAAAGCCAGGCATGGCACTTACCCATAATTCCTACAATGAGCAGGCAGAGACAAGAGAATATCTGCTGCTCAGTCTAGCTGAGTCACCGAGATTCAGTTTCAGTGAGAGACCCTGCCTCAAAAAAGTAAGGTGGAGGGTAATTGAGGAAGATACTTGCTATGTTGACTTCTGGCCTACACACACACACACACACACACACACACACACACACACACACACATACACACACATGCACACACACACATACACACACATACACACATACATGCACACACACACACACAGTATATTTGAATTTGAGGTAACAGAAGGAGAGATAGATATATAGGCAAAGGATGGATATTCAGGCAAAATAATGCCATAGAGATTTTATAGTGTTGTGTGAATAAGAAATCAGCTAAAAAACTTGAAGTAAATTTCCTTAAAATATTACTTAAATAATAGAAATTATTATCAAGCTTGAAATATAGTTCTGCTAAGGGCAGTGCTGTGTGTGTGTGTGTGTGTGTGTGTGTGTGTGTGTGTGTGTATCGGATGGTATGTATGTGCTCAGATGAGAACTTGACAGAGATGGGAGCCAGTTCTTCCTTCCACTACCTGGATTCTGGGAGTTATGTAAGTTTGGTGGAAAGTTCCTTTATCCACTAAGCAGCCCTCAGTTGGTTTTAATTCACCCTACTCTGATGGCCAATAAGGTTGAATTTTTTTAAAAAATGTGTTTATTGGCCATTTGTAGTTCATCTTTTAATAATTGTATATTTGTTAGTCCATTTCTTGATTGGGCTGCTTGATTACTTTTTGTTTAGTATTTTTGAATTCTTTGTGCATTCTAGATATCAATTCTCTGCCAGATACACAGTTAACAAAGATTTCCTCCCATCCTGTAGGCTGTCTCTTTTCACTGATTACTATTCATTTTTGCAGTTTCGAAACGTTTGAATGTGGCGATGTTCCAGTTGTTGACATTCCTCCATGTGCAACTGGAGTCCTACTCAGAAAGTTCTTGCCTAAAGCCTAGGCCTTGTACACGTTCTTCCATTTCTAGAGCTTCAGCATTTAGCTGAAAGTCTTTCATCTATTTGGAGTTAATTTTGGTACGAGGTAAGAGATAGGGATCTAGTTTGTCTTTTATGTATGGATATTTGGTTTTCTCATTGCAATTGTTTGAAGAAGCTGTCTTTTCTGCAATGTATATTTTTGACTGCTGTGGTGTGGGTTTTATCTGGAATCTCTATCATATTCGGTTGACCCATGGTGTTTAGTTTGTTTTTGTGCCAGCACCATGCTGATTTGCTACTATATCTCTGTAGTATCACTTGAATTTAGGTTCGACTATATATCAGTACCTCCAGGATTATTCTCTTTTGTTTAGGATTGCTTTGGTTAGCCAGGGTGTCTTGTGATTCCATTCCAATTTAAGATTTTGTTTCCTCTTTGTAGCATGGCGTTTTGACTTTAATGGAGATTGTATTGAACCTGTAGGTTACTTTCATCAGTGCAGCCATTTTTACAATACCCATGAGTATGGGGAATCTTTACATCTTCTAATGGGCTTTTTGACACATTTTTTTAATGTTTTAATGTTCTCATTGAAATTTTTCACTTAATTGGTTATATTTATTCCAAGGTATGTTTTTAGAATCTGGTGGGCGGGGTTGTTTTCCTGATTTCCTTCTCAGAATGCTTGATACATGGATATAGGGAGAGTACTCTTTTCTGTGTGTTGATTTTGCATCTTAATATTTTCCTGAAGCTGTTTATCAGATATAAACATAACTGATTTTTCTTGGAATCTCTAGGACCTTTCATTGTATGGAATCATATGTATTGCAAATAAAGATGGTTATTTCTTTATTTCCTAAATGTCCCTTTCATTTGCTTCTCTTGCCCAATTGCTCTAGTGACAATTACAAGCACTGTATTACAAGCATTGAAAAAGAATGGAGAAAGTCACAGACCACATGAAGCTCAAGAAGAAGGAAGACCAAAGTGTGGATGCGTCAGTCCTTCTAAGAAGGGGGAACAGAATAATTACAGGAGGTAGAGGGTGGGATGGACTTGGGAGGAAGAGAGGAGGGAGAGAGGAAAAAGGTGGGGGCAGGATCAGGTATGGGAGGAGATGAGGGTGGTGAGGAGAAGTACAGAGGGTTAGGAAATTGAACAGAGGTCTGTGTCAATGGGGGATGGGCAACTGGGGGTAGTAACCAGAAAGTCCTAGAAACCAGGAAAGCAAGAGGCTCCCAGGACCCAATGGGAATGACATTAGCTGAAATACTCAACAAAGGGGAGAGAGAGCCTGTAGAGACCATATCCAGAGGTTAGGCATGGCTCTTGACTGAGGGATGGGGCCACCCACCCATCTCCAAAATTTTAACCTAGAATTGCTCCTGTCTAAAGGAAATACTAGGACAAAGAGTAGAGCAGAGACTGAAGGAAAGGCCATCCAGAGACTGTCCCACCTGGGGATCCATCCTATATGCAGCCACCAAACCCAGATATTATTGCTGATGCCAAGAAGTCCTTGCTGACAGGAGCCTGGTATAGCTATCCCCTGAGAGGCTCTGCCAGAGCCTGACCAATACAGATGCGGATGCTTGCAGCCAGCCATTGGACTGAGCACGGGGACACCAGTGGAGGAGTTAGGGGAAAGGCTGAAGAAGCTGAAAGGGTTTACAACCCCACAGGAAGAACAATAATTATCAACCAACCGTAACCCCTCCCCCTAGAGCTCCCAGGGACTAAACTACCAACCAAAGAGTGCACATAAAGGGACCCATGGCTCCAGGTGCTTATGTAGCAGAGGAGTGCCTTATCTGGGTGGCATCAATGGGAGGGGAGGCCTTTGGCCCAATGGAAACTCAATCCCCCATTGTAGGGGAATGCTAAGGCCATGAGTCGGGAGTGGGTGCATGGGTGCAGGAGCTCTGTCATAGAAGCAGGGGGTGGTGGTGGGGGGAGAGGGATAACATTTGAAATGCAAATAAATCAAATAACCCAAAAAAGAGTGGAGAAAGTGAGCACCCTTGTCTTGTTATTGATTTATAACAGTAGAGACTGAGCACACTTTGAGCACACTTTGTGTATGGTTGGTTACAGGTTTGTCATATGTAGGCTGTGTTATTTTAAAATATGTTCCTCCTATTACTAGTCTCTTCAGAGATGATCATGGGATTCCATCCTTGAGTCTACTTATTCAGCTTCATTCCTCAATTGTTTTTATCTTGGGTGACTGTTCATCAGGGTCGCCTCTCTTTCCATCTTCAAGTTGGATGTTGCTCTTGGGACTGCACTATGGCTTATAGTTGGCCTCAGGTCTGTCATCAGCACACTCTGAATTTTTTCTTTTTTTCTTTCCATTCATTCTTCTCCTTTCCTGCTTTCCTTCATAGCTGTTTTCTCTGAAAAAAAAAAAAAAAACCAAACCAAACCAAAAAGAAGGGTGGATTTGAGCTGCCTTGCAGACTAATCGGTATGCTTTAGTTGGACTGTCTCAGACATGGGGCCTCTGGTAAGGAGACTGTAAAGGTGAATCCCTCATTGATGTGGCTTGCATCTTTATGAGATGCAAGATTGAGAGATTCCAGAGATGAAAATTGACTCGACAATAAGACTAAATTAGTAACAAAACCTTTCAGCCAAGAAGAGGTGCCTCATAAAACTAACCTGGCAACTTCTTCCTCTAGAACATTGGCCTTCTATTTTGTCAAAAGAAATGCTTGTTGTTTACTCCACAGCCATGGCTTAGCTGAGGCAACCCTAGGTGGTCAAAAGGATACTGTGCCCACCCATCATCATTCTGCTAACTTATGGCAACTCCTGGAGGTCCTGGCATTCCTAACTTCTGGTAAAATAGAAAGTCTCTTTACTGTTGGATAGTTTCATAGGCTCTGTAATGGGCTATTTGGAAAGAGGATTCATGTGATTATTTATAAATCTTCCTTGGAAGTTTGCACTTTTTAAGGCTCCTCACACCTTTAGCATGTGTCTCTTTATTGATAACAGTAGTTTTCATGCCATCTGTTTAGTTACACTGTAGCACATTATTGGGTTCTGTAATGTCTGTGTAACGCAGTGCTGATGCTTTAAAATTTTAGATGGTTGATTGGCTAAATTCTTGAATTGAATCCTACATAGGGACCTTGATTCTTTTAGTTGCCTACTTTTAGATGCAAGTTCACACTTTATGAGGAGTGGGAGGAGAGGAACTTTTCCCAACAAACACAAATAGGGTTCCTTAGTTCTGGTCCCCACGTGACATGGTATACTGTTTATTCTCCTTGGGGACATAGAGGCAGATGTAGACAAATAGCAGGTGAGGAGGAAGAGCCGCCAAGCATGCTGCAGAGTTATAAACAGCAGCTGCAGAGCAATAAACAATGGGGCTATTAATAGATCAGGAAAAGCCTGCATCTGCCTGCACATGCGCTTCAATCCTGCCACCTACTGATCGTCTCCTGAACTGTCAGCGGGACAGCCATAATTGGTGATTGGTGATTGGTGATTGGTAACATGAGTCAGACTCGGAGGATTTTCAGGTATCATATTCTTTTGTGTTATTGTAGAACATAGAATGGCTTTTAATTGCTTACAAGGTGACAGCGGTGAGCGCACATTACTATTGGGCAAATGCTAACAGTGACTTGCATTGCTAATGTTCATTCAATGTTTTTGATTGGGATGGGAGAGGGTATGTGTGGTGCTGGCAGACCTTTGGACACTTTGGTCTGCTCTCACTACCTACCTTCCCTTTCTAACAGAAAGGCCATTCTGTTCTGTTCTATTCTGTTCTGTTCTATTCTATCGTATTCTTCTGTTCTGTTCTATTGTTTTCTACCATATTCTGCATTTCTGTTACTACCATTTGCTATCACTAAAATATTTAATTGTAATAATCAAGCAAGTGAATTATACTTAAAAACACAAATTGCTTTAAGCACAGATATTAAATAACACTGAAGGTGGTATTTGAATAAGAAAAACTGGGAAGGTGATTGATACGGATCAACTGGTTCACACCTCCCCATTATTTCTGTGCTGTAAAGTGACTGTTCAGAGAATTGGGATAGTTGACTAATGACATCTGTTATGGCCAGGGTGCCCAGGATGAGTAGAAAAGAGTGTTTCCTTTATCAGGAGAGGCTTCCCATTTCATGGAGTTTAATAGTGGCTAGCACACTGAGAACATTTTTGATACATTCACCCATTGAGAGTTCCCAGGAGTTCATGGAAAGAGGAATGTGAGGGGAATTGGGAGTGTGACATTTGTGACATTGAAAGGCACAGGAAACCAAGAGCTTTTGTCACATCAATAGGGCATAGGAACTGGCAAGGCTATGTTGAAGAAAATGATGCTTAATGCATCATTGTTGAACTTGGCCGTCTTGTGTGCTATATTTTAATTTTTGCTTTAATTAATTATAGTGACATGTATTTTTACTTCCAGTGTAGAAAAATAGAAAAAGTTTCATGCAATGATTCCTCATATCCATGTACATTAATTTTATGGCCTGTACTAACGTCATAATCTCATTTATGTATAATATGTAATATAATGTGTTGTCTAAATAATTGTTATATAGTATTGCTTAGGGAATCGTGACAAGAAACAACTATCTGTAGGTTTTCCGGACTTAATCTTTTGTTCCACGGTTGCTTGAACATTCAGACAGAGAATCCACTGGACTGGAGGCTGACTGTATATAAAATCTCCAAGCAATGCAGTTATCGAGCTCAGTTTTGTGGACAAAGAACTTGCTCATTTTTATAAGCCAATAGACTGTGTATTAGAAAATCCCTTTGAGGCTGACAGATGCCTCGGCGAGTAATGATACTTGCTTGCTACACAAGCCTGACGACTTTAGTTTGATGCCCACAACCTGAAGGCTATAGTGAAGAAGATAGTGAAGAAGATCATCAACTCCATAAAGTTTCCTTCGTAGCCTCGCAGGCTCACCCTGGCATGGATCTCCTCCACCAAACACATTACACAGCACACTCGCACACACAAACACGTAAATATGTACATTTTCTTTGAACATGAAGGCAGAAAAAAGTTTCAATGTGTAATGCTCGGTTTTATCTGTCATTTCAGATGAATCCGTCCTAGGTTCTCCATTTTGTCCCTTATCTTTATTAGTTCCTGCTCCTCTACATCATGGCTCAGGGATGGCAGGTAGGAATCTAGCATATATCCTTTCAGAGTCCTGAGTATTGTCCCAGTCACACCTGAGACTCTGTGGACTTTGCATCACTGGTCATCAGTATGTACCTTCACTTCTTCTTTCTTGTGGGTGTGATGTCCTTTCACCTCCATGCCTGTGCTATTTTTACATTCCAACTCCTGAAAGCCCAAGGTGTGGATGTCTCAACCCTCTGATTGGCCTGATTCACTAAGAGTGTGACAATAGTGACACTCCTGTCATCAGGCCTCATGAGCAATGCTACAGAGGACTGGGAGAATTTTTCCTCCCAGGAGCTCTGGAGGAAGTCAGATGCTTCCTGCTCTTGAATCTTAAAAATTAATAGGAAATGGCTCTATGCTGACTTCCTGAGTTGGACTATCATAGCTTTCTTACTCTGTTTTATACTGTGATTGCAGAATAATATAGATTTGTTAGATTGTAATGAACACAAAACTTTTCATTACAAGTGTGGAGCCTGAGAAGTCCAAGGTTAAGGTGTCTTCTTCCCATAACATAAAGCAAGGTGGAAGGTATTGTTTTGTCCCTTCTGTGGAGGGAATGCAGAAAGGGTTAAATTTGCTTTGTGATAATGAAGCCACTTCTGAGATAACATGCAAGGACAATTTACGAGGCAGAGTCCTCGTGACCTTATCACTCCTTAAAGGCCTCATCTCCCAACAATGTTGTATTGGAATTTGGTTCCCGGTACACTAACTTGGAGATGCTCACAGAAACTCAGCACTGGAGCTTGGGCAAATGGTCCCTTCTTCCAAGCATCTGTCTTGCTCAGTCTCTTCATTTCTTCTATCTAAGCTTTTCTTCAATATCCTCCTCCATATACTGGGATATTTAATTCCCACACTTGGGGATGGATGGCCCCATTTCATCCAAATTAATTGTTTGTGGGATATATGAAGTTCTGAAATCCCAGGCTCAGGCAAACCAAAACATTTCTTTTAGATTTATTTCCAAGTAATAAATTTCAACAGGTGACTTAGAAGTTCCTGTAAACATTAGTGGAAAAGTTTTTGCAGGAACACAATTTTATAGTTTTTAGGATCAATGCCCAGGTGGCCAATTCTTGGATCTTATGGTAGCTGCATGTTTAGTATTATCTAATTTAATAGACTTTTAAAAATAAGAGCTCAGATTTGCAAATAAATTGAGAATATTGTATGGGGAAATCTCATATATCCTACTATCGTTTTTCCACTATTAATAATATCTTATATTTGTGTAAGACATTCACTGCAGTTCATAAATAGTAAGGATCTTTTAGTTATTCTCCTAGGATAGCTACAGTAAGCTGAGTAATGGCTCCCAGAGATATCCAGTTATAATCCCTGGGACCTGAAAGTGTTACCAGCACAGCAGAAAGGTTGCAGACCTTGAATAAACTAAGGATTCTGAGATGGGGGAATTACCTTGGAAAAAACAGTAAGGTTCTGAATTTTGATCATGGATTTCCTCATAAGAAAGGAGAATTAACATGGCTAGAGAAGACAATGTGGATCTGTAAACAAAGCACACAGATCTAAGGACCAAGTAAAGGTCTGGATGCTAAGGTTCACGGAAAAGGACCTCTACGAAAGGGTAGGAACTCCTAGAGTTTGAAGGTTCCTGAGAGCTCGGCCTTTTTTACTGTTGGGCTGTCTCTTAAACCTCATAATATCGAATTGGTACTTTTTTTGGTCCCTATTTCACAAGGGTTAGGATAGATTAACCAAAAAAGGACAAGTGACAGGGGCTGGAAAAGCAAATAGGAAAAGCCCTGTCACTACTGTATAATTGATGGTTCCTATCACAGGCCCGGGTCACAAACAGATTAATTTGTTTTATAATGTTTATTTACTATTTAGAATGTTAACAAAGAAAGGTGGATAAAAAACAATTTCTAGTGCCTAAAGAATTTTGGCCCTTTATTAAAATTTAAGTGTGAGGCAAAAAAAAAAAAAAAAAAAAAAAAAAAGAAAGAAAGAAAGAAAAAAAAAGAAAAGACAATGTGGCTACCGAGGTCCATATTGAGACGTGCTCTCTCTGATGGAACACAAAGAATGCAGCTCTGCAGGGCAGAAGAGTGGTCTAATTACAATCTAAGGCTACAGATTTAAAAGACACCAGGCACTGCCCGGAGCCTTTCTCTTTCCACTTCTTCAAGAAGGCAACCAGTGTGACAGGTTCCCACCCAGCTTTCCTGGGATGTCTTCTACATGCACAAGCAAGTCACACTTCTCTATTTCTATCTTTTAGCCTAGATGGTTTGTACATTTTAAATACATTTTATTAAATTTGTTCTTTGACAAGTTCATACATGTATACAATGCATGTTCCTGACTCTCAACCCTGCCCTCTCTGTTCCCATAAGCAATCTTGAACCTCTACGTTAACCACGTTTCTGCAAAGAGAAGCTTCTGTGATTAAGGCTGAAAGTAACATTTGTCTATTGGTTTAAACACAAATATGTAAACGGCATTTTGGTTCTTTGTCAATTTAGCTGCCTAATATAGCAGTAAGTTTCTCACTATGGTCTAAGACATTCTCAGCCATGGTTTTTGATTGGGTTTATAGTCCCAGGTATGAATGTCTCCCTGTAGAGCAGGTCTCAAACCCAATAGTGCTAACACTTGTGGCACTGTTTGACCAGTGGGCACATCTTCCCTGGCAGGTATTTGTAGTTCACAGGATTCACAGCTGGGTAAGACTACCAATACCTCTTCTTTCCTAGAATCCGGCACAGCACTTTCCAGCACTATGAACGTTAGCCAGCAGGAAGGGAGCTTGTAGCACAGTTCTGGTTTGATATCTCTATATCTTGTAATTAAAGTATATGCTATCTTCAACAACAGAGTCTTATTATCTCCTTCCTGCGTGTGAACAATAAGAATGGCAAGAGCCTGTACTTTTTAGCGGGGTGTTAGGGTGTCTTTGATAAAGAGGTATTACACATCTGGCACTGGAGTTTTTAAAATAATCTATCATTTTGCAAGCCAGTTAAAAATACAAGTTAAAGAAAAGAGCTGGAGATTCTTGCATGGCTGGAGAACGGTGCTGCTAAAAGTCATAGATGTGCACATAACCTCTGCACCATGGCTGTCCTCAGCAACAGTCAACCCTTGGAGACTGTTTTCTGTAGGTAGCTTCCTTCTGCTGTTTTATGGTTGCTATATAGATGGTTTAAAATGTAGAGTAGAATTGATTTAACAAATAGCAACCTAGATTGCTCTCAATGTTTTGTTATTGCAAATGTGATTTTGTTTATATTTTGAGTGAATACGCATTCTTGAAACAGGATCTTGCTTTGTACCCAGGACTGCCATTGAACTACCTATGGAGCCCAGTTTGCCTTAAATTCAGTATCCTCTTGTGTCAGCCTAGGTGCTGGGATTGCAGGTGTATGTTTCTGCATCTAAATAGTCTTTTTATAGATGAGTAGATATGAAGCTTCTAGGTCTTCTCAGAAGTTCCATGTTAAAGCTCTAGCCTTCAGTGTGTCTGTACTTAAACACAGAGTCTTTACAAGTACCATGGTTTCTTTTGTGTATGGAATGTATATATAAAATAAATAGATAGAGAGGACATGAATATAAAAAGGAGAACTGTGAGTAAAGAGGAAGGAGTTGAAGGAAGAGGGAGGAGGAACAGGAGAGGGTAATAGGGAGGAACACACTGTCACAAGCTTTCAATCATATGCAGAATCCAAAATTCACTACCTGCAAATGTGTGTGTGTGTGTATGTATTCAATATATATATATATATATATATGGAAACTATTTGTAGGGAAGAGCAGTGAGTTGGGGAGGAAGGATGGAACAGTGGGGAGGTTAATACAAGGACAGTACAATGATGTATAGATATGGAAATGTTATAATTTTGAAATAGATGATAGAGATAAAGACAGGTAGATGTTAGATATAGGAGATAAAGATGATAATATAGATAGATAGACAGATAGATAGATAGGTAGATAGATAGATAGATAGATAGATAGATAGGTAGATAGGTAGATAGATAGATAGTGAGCATCAACGGTGGCGGCAGGAAGAGAATGAACAGCTATCTGGTTATGCTGGCAGGTGGCATGCCATCAGGAATCCAAAGGAAAAATAAAAACAAATCGGTGACTCTAAAAACACAACCAACACAGAATGCATCACTGAACAGATACAGCCAGATAGGTATCTTGGGCCTGCTTACCATAGGACTTCTGGGAAAGTCTTCCATTATTTGACCCAAGAAGCTATCTGAAAAAGAGTTGTGATGAGTCAGAAGTTGGACAGCTCTCGGGCCAAGATTCCTCTCTGCATGGTGCACTCTGTGGACAAAGGGCAAAGTCAGGAGACTAGTCTCTGAGTCCTGGAATGTTGATTACCTTTGACTACAGGGAATAATCTCTGAGTCAGAGCAATACAGTGCTCCAGATGGTGGAAATATATGAACCATGGACTGGAATAAGGCCCCCTAGTTTCCTAGAAACAAGGTGAATAGTGTCAAGAAAGGGGATAAAGACAGCAAAGGAAGAAATCAAATCACCCATGTTTGTAAAGAAGATAATTTGGGCCTGTATGTAAAGGCTGTAAAGACTCCACTATAAAACTCTTAGAACTCATAAACACTTTTAGAAAAAAAATACAATGCACTCCCTTACTCCATATTTGTAAAAAGACATCCTCTTCAACAAATGATGCTGAGAAACAGGATAACCACAGATCCACAAGTGAGACAGAACTCCCATGTCTTGTCAAATACAAAACCAAAGTGAAAGGCAGTCAAATATCTGAATGCAAGACCTGAAGCTCTGAGAACATTGCAGGTGAGCCCAAGGAAAAACACTTCAGGATTAGGGCCTGGGAAGGCCTTTCTGAAGAGGATACCACTAGCTCAGGAGATAGAATCAAGAACCCACAGATGGGCCATGAAATGGAAAGACTTCTGTACAGCAAAGGGAGCAGTTGCTTGTGTAGAGAGATAGCCCACAGAATGGGAGAAATGTTTAATAAGTTATATATTTGCTATAAGAGTATTGTCTAGAATGTATAAAGGATGAAAGAAACTAAACACCAGAAACCAAACACCCCAATCAATAAATGTACAAATGAAATGAACACAGTTCTCAAGTATTTAATCAAATACGAACACTCCAGAAGCAGAGGTAGGTGGATTTTTGTGAGTTTAAGTTTATTGTGGTCTACATAGTGAGCTTAGGATGGCCAGGACTACATAGAGAGACCCAGTCAAACATAACAAAACAAAAACAAAAAACAAAAACAAAACCAACTAACCACTACCAACAAAAGATGACATACAAATTGCCAGCAAACATGAAAAACGTTCAATATCTTTAGCCATGAGGAAAAGACAAATTAAATTACACTGAGGGCTGGGATGTAGCTCAGCTGATATAGTGTTTGCGGAACATGCCTGTAGGCCTAGGTTTGATACCTAGCCCTGCAGAAATTGCTTTTGGCTGCACACACCCAGAATCCTAACACTCAGTATGCGGGGGCAGGAGGAACACAAGTTCAAGATCATCCTTGGCTATGTTCAAGGCTAGCCTAAGCTACATGAGACCGTATCTCAAGAGAGAAGAGCAAATCTATACAACAAAGGCTGAAGTCAAGTGACAATAAAATCTCTCGATTGAGGCTCCATCCTACCCCATTCTGAGTAGCTATCATTAAGACAATAAAATTGCCAGGCATGGCAACATATACCTTCAATCCCAGCAGCACTCCAGAGGCATAGGCGGGCAGAATTCTGTGAGTTAGA
Source organism: Mastomys natalensis (assembly GCA_021653895.1). Classification (NCBI taxonomy): domain Eukaryota; kingdom Metazoa; phylum Chordata; class Mammalia; order Rodentia; family Muridae; genus Mastomys; species Mastomys natalensis. The sequence continues at coordinate 1,929,463 of JAJTUV010000205.1, forward strand.
GGCCAGCCTGCTCTACATAGTGAGTTCCAAGACTGCCCGGACTATGTAGAAAGACCCTGTCTCAAAAGTGAAACAAAGAAACAAAACAGTATCAAGTGCTGGAAAGGATGCAGGGGAAAAGAAAATCTCTACAACTACAGTTCAGAATGTTAAATGGTCCAACCACTGTGGAAATCAGCATGGGAATTACTCCGAAAATGAAATCAACATGCCACAGAGATAACTTTCACACTCACTGTCCACACTAGCCAAGTAACTGGAGCAGCATAGAAATGAATGGGCAAGAAAGTGTAGTACATACACACAGTGAATTTTCATTCAGCCATGAGGGGAGATAAAATGATGTTATTTGTTGTGAAATAGATGTACCTAGAGGTTATTATATTAAGTGAAATAAGGCAGACCCATTGTTGCACACTTTCTCTCATCTCGGAATTTTAGATTGCCTGTACATAGATATACAAAGCCAAACGTGTGTGTGTGTATACACAGAAAGAGAGAGAGGGTACATATACACACACATACACATACATGGCATACTTGAACAAATTATTTTTAGGGAACACAGTACTATGTAAAATGAATTCATGTCAATTAAAAAAAAGAGAGAGAGAAAAACGAGAAACCCAAATTTGATCTTTAAAAGGAAAAAAAAAAAAAAAAACAATGAAAGCAGGAACAAGGCAAACCTACAAACACGGCAGGGGTTGGAGGAATGCTTTTCTTCTGCTGTTACTGTAATTTTCCAGGAGGTTAGAGCTTCTTAGGAAAACTCACAATGATAGAAGAAAAGATCTTTATTTCTTTCAACTTTGGATGGTTTTGAGGGGCAGGAACTTAAAATTCAGCCCAGTTCATACATGTCTCAGTTCTAGCACTAGGGAGACTGGGACAGGACACACACACACACACACACCACACACACATACACACACACACACACACCACACACACATACACACACACACACACACACCACACACACATACACACACACACACACACACACCACACACACATACACACACACCACACACACACACACACACACACACACACACACACACACACACACACACACAATCTCCCTTTAGCTTCTCTGGAGCTGCCTGACTAAGCACAGTGCTGTCTAAAGTTGTATTTCAGTGAAGGAACTGGAAGCGACAGCTTATCTGAGCCTTTGAGGAAACTTAGGTAGGCTGGGGTGGGTTCTGTGCAGCAGGAACAGAAGAGAGAGGAGCTCTTCTTGTGAAGCCTTTGGCCTTAGATTTAACCAAGATGGAGAAGACACACAGGGGCTTTTGATAAGAGAATTGAAATATTCTGCAAGATGTTAAGAAGATTAAAATTTGCTGACTGAAGCTGGGCTGTGGTAATGTGTCCATTTAATCCCAGCACTTGGGAGGCAGCTGCAGGTAGATCTCTGAGTTTGAGGCCAGCCTTGTCTACAGAGTTCCAGGACAGCCAGGGCTACACAGGAAAATCCTGTTTCAAAAAAACCAAAAACCAAAAAACAAACAAACAAACAAACAACAAAAAAGTGCTGACTGATTGGATATGTGTTGTCAGAGAAGAACAGTAAATAAAATCTGGCCCTAATCAAGAAGTCTGGAATTACCACTAAGGAAACTGAAAAAGACTTCAAAAGGGCAGAGTTTCGAGGACAACGGGGAAATCTGTATAACAGAGTGCTAAGCACCTCACCTCTGTTAACTTGCTTATGTCTTCCAAGGGCATTACCAGACACACGTTGCTATTCCAATTTTATACGTGTTTTTTGAAAAGGATTTTGTTTTAGTGTATGTGTGTGTACTTATGTATACCATATACATGTAGGTACCCATGGAAGTCTGAAGAGGACACTGGATCTCCTGGAACTTAAATTCCAGGTGATTGCGAGCCACTCTGTGTGTGCTGAGAACTGAACTCATGTCCTCTGTGAGAACAGTAGGTGCTTTAATTGCGGAGCCATTTCTCTATCCCTGTTATTCCAATTTTTATATTCAAAAGATGGTATCAGGAAGACTAAGAAAATGTTCCCAAATTCACACAGATTAAAAGAGATAAGGCTAAATCATACATATTTAAAAAAAGTGAAGGGGAAATTGTTATTTCAAAGTCAAGGTTCTTTTAAAAAATTTTTAAAATGTATAGTTCATTTTTATTTTATGTTCATCGGTGTTTTACTGTATGTATATTTGTATGAGGGTATCAGAGGCCCTGGAACTGGAATTATAGACAGGTGTGAGTGCTGTGTGTGTGTGTGTGCTGGGAATCGAACCCAGGTCCTCTGGAAGAGTAGCCAGTGCTTTTAACTACTGAATCATCTCACAATTTTAAAATTGTCTGAAAAATTCTTTTAGTTTTTGAAATTGTAATGTAATTACATCAATCTCTCCTTCCCTTTCCTCCCTCAAATCTTCTCATATCTTCTTTATTTCCTCCTTTCTTTCTTTCTTCCTTCCTTCCTTCCTTCCTTCCTTCCTTCCTTCCTTCCTTCCTTCCTTCCTTCCTTCCTTTCAAATTCATGGCCTCTCATTTTCATTACATATATGTTACATGCATATATGTATACACATGTTTTTCTAAACACATAAACACAACCTGTCTAGTCTGTAAGGTACTTGTATGTATATTTTCAGGGCTGACCATTGGGTATTGGATAACCCATCTGTGTGCTCTTCCCTGGGGAAGGCGATTTTTCCAGCTCTCAGCTTTCCTTGATACCTGTAGTTTTTTGTGTAGGGTGGCCTCATTGCCCACTCCCGTCCATTCTAGCATGTCTATTGCTGTTCTTGCTCAGCTCATGTTTAGGGGGTCATGTTGGTGGGAACTTATGGGTGTAGCTTCTGACATTACTAAGGGACAAGACCCCTTGGCTTTTAGAATTTTTCTGCCCCATTTTTCACGATATTCCTCTTCCTTTTTCTTTTTTCCTAAACTTTTATTTTTCTTTATGTGCATGAATCCCATACATCTGGAGTTACAGGCAGTTATGAGCTGCTCTGTATAAGTCTGGGAACTGAACTCCAGCTGTCTGAAAGCAAAGCAAGTGTTCCTAACTGTTGACCCAAGTCTCCACCCCTTTAGACTGTGATCGGTGATTTTGTGTGTTATTGTAGCTGGGCTAAGGGATGCCTAGGTAGCTGGTAAAGCATGGGCTTATCTGTGAGAATTTACTGTTTGAGTGAACTGAGGAAAGAAGACGTCTTCATCAGTGACAGCGAGCATCCCTGATACATTGAGGTTCACAGTTGAAGAACAAGGCATAGGAAGAGAACACTTGTTTTCTTCCAGCTATGCCTTCCATGTCCTGCTCTTGAACAATGGTGCTCCCGGTTCTTACCCGTTCAGGCTCAGACTGATTCACACTCCTGGGCTTCATAGTTCTCATGCTTGTTAGACACTAAATTGTGGGACTCCAGCCTTTATAATCATGGAGTCAAAGTCCTATTCTTCACCGTCCCTTCCCCCACTGTTTGGTTGCTATAGTAAAGTCCCTGAGGTAGGCTTTCAATAATAGAAAGAAGCTCATTTCATCTCACAGTTCTAGAGGCTCACAAGTTCTTGCTGAAAGAGTTCTGAAGTGGTGCAGAGTATCACAGTGCAGGAGAGAGAATGTGTCGGTCAACGTGTGTCGCTAGCTATCAGGTCTCTCTCCATTGAGGATTCAATCATGAATCTGCTCTAATGACCGTAGCTCATCCTAGTCATTTCCCCAAATCCTCACCTCTGAACTCCTTCATACAGTCCCACAACAAGGATTCGATTTAGACAGGAAACCTTAGGGGATAGTCAAATAACATGCTGAGTCGTCCATCTCCACGTGTTAATGACATCACTGTTTGCTCCAGCTGGTGACTGCCTTTGGAGTGAGGAGAGTGCTGGGGGAGACTCAGAGAACCTGAAGAAATCCATGGTCACCCATTGGTTGTAGAATAAAGAACTGTGCATTGACATAAATAAAAGTCAGTAGAATTCAGATGGTCCTTTAAACTATCTGTTATAATGAAATAAAATATTAAGGTTGCATGTAAGTTCATTTGACAGATTTCCAGATTTTGGAACTATCAATACATGCCTCATGAAATGCCTTGGAAGACATTTTATTCAGATCTCATTCCTGAAGATGGCTTTGAGTACGACCTACAACTTTGTGCACGAGACAAAGGACTTTCCGACTTGTGGTGTCTTGTCATCACTTAGATGTTTGAACGTTTGCACTTTCTGATCTTTAGGCTAAGGATGTTTCTCAAATATGAATACCAGCTCTGAGAACTTTAGAGCAATTAAATCCTACAGTGACCTGTGAACTCACTGTTAAATGACCAGCAACTAAATGGGATGGAGGTGAAGAGATGCCCTTCTGTTGTTGAATTTGGACAGGAATGCTTGTCACCAGATTTAAAAAGTTGCCTAGTAGAGACTTGTGCTCTGTCCATCACTTTTCAGTGTCCAGCCTCTCCAATGAAGGAAGATACAGTTGTCACATATCTTTACTTGTTTGAGGAATTAGCAGAAGGCATTCACGGGGTTGGGTGGTAGGTGGTAGTGGGATGGATGGGGGAGGGGTGAGGAGCAGTCAGAAATACTCAGACAGTGATGCTAGATTTCCATGTTGGACCCTTGACATCAGTGGAACACTGACATTAACTAGGTGTGAGCTTTTGGGCAGATAACTTTGACTTTGTAAGATTTTATTGTTATTTCCTATGGGGATGTGGTGGGAGGATTCCTAGAGTGGCAAGACATTGTGGAAGGGGTAGGTAAAGGGGATAGAAGTGGAAACAAAGGGAGAGAAGAGAATAGAACACACAATTTCTTCATAATCAGCCCAGAAATTCAGATTGTTTTGCTTTTTCTGAGGGCTTGTTCTGATTCCTCAAGAATTGTCCCGTTTCCGCCACATGGTGGCGCTAGCTGTTTAGAAAACAGCTGGCCGCTCTCAGGAAACCTGCTGCGGCATTCCTGAATGTACCGAAAATGAGCTGTAGTTGACGTTTAGAGTAATTAATAACGCATTAGAAAATTTACTAACAGGGATAATCCACACTGAGTTAATTAGAAAGCAATTTTAAGGCAGGGAGAGTGTGGGGAGAAATGAATGAGTGGAGACACTGTCTCTCCATGGCTCGTGCAGCGTCCAAATTAGCACAATCGCCCAAGGCTCTAATCTAGCAATGACCTGTCTAAGTTCCGACCCATCACCAACGCAACTCTTGGCCCAAGCTAGTTAATATGGTGTCCGGGTTGGAGGGGTAGGGACTGCTTCTCACTGTTGCGGAAAGAATCTCGTCTCGGGACCCTGGAGACCACATTTGAAGTGCTCTCTCTATAGCTCTTCCTCTCCTGTGACATTGCACGGAGACACTTTGTCCTTCAGGAACTGTTTCGTACCTTCAACATGCACCCTCAGGACCTGATAACCTCTAAGTCCGCCTTTAGTTTTGGCTTTCGATGATGTTAGAAGACAAGACTTTCTTGAGTTGGAGATGTATAGATACATGCTTATGTATGTAATCACAATGCCCAGCAAACAGCATCTGCTGGGTTATGATAAGAGTGGAAAGTGTGCCGTTTAGCTACTCAGACCCTGGCTGCAGGAGGAGATTCTGATTGGTATCTGCAACTAGAGCTCATTGCTGTCTGGGAAGAAATTGAATTTGAAAAGGTCTTTTAAAAGGGCCTTTGGGAAGTCATAGGAAATAAGCGCAGGCAAGTTGTTAAGGAGGTTTGGGACTTGGATGGACGGGTAGGCGGAAGGACAGTAGGAAGGCAAGCTTGGGGAAGCCCAGAGAACATTTCCCGCTTCTCCAGAGTTAATCACTCAGCTAAATGGCTATGACGCAGGCTGGAATCTGGCATTACATTGTCCAGACTCTAACTGGCCCTTTTTATTTTTTGCCTCCTGCAAAATTTGGCCAACACCTGTCAGCATGCTCCATTTTTAATTTGCTTGGAACAACACAGAATCAGGTAGCTCTGACCTTGCAATTTTATGATAAAGTCAGGGATTGCTTCAGGTGGGGCTTATTTCATTGAAAATATTTGAAAGGATCATGAATAGAAGTTTTGTCTCTAGACGAAAGGACCAGGGTCCTTTGCTTAGCTTGTTTTATCATGTGACACAAAAGTGGTCTCAGCTCACAGCAGGAGACAAATAACAGCAAAATGATTGCAATGTGGGTAGCAAGGAAGAGACTGCTGGGTAAAATTGGGGAGAATATAAAAATATTAGTGATCTTGACTTGGTAGAATTTGGTATAAACACATCCAAATATTTTTGGACTAAACAATTCTAAGCCTATTTTTGTATGCATCCAATACTTTCGTTAATTCATTAGGATTAACTTTTGTAATACATACAGATTTGCTTGTTTATAAGAGTGATAACGGACTGATAAAAGTAAGCAACACAGAAATGTATGAGAGAGTGAAAGAGAGTGAGACAATGAGAGAGAGAGAGACAGACAGAGAAAGACAGAGAGAATGCTGTTAATTATTGGGTCTCTCCCTTATTTTCTTCTCCTAAGCTGTTTGACACATCTTTTCTTTTTGAGTCTAAGTTTTCCAAGAAAGCTGAAAAGGATTGTACTTATGAATATTTGAGTCCTGAAAAATATTCCAGCTCTGGTTTGGAGCTCAATGGTAACTAATCAACTTTACTTGCCTTGGACTTAGGATACAAAGCCTGGGGGAGCCCAGGGCAAGTGATTGTGGCTCAGTCACCTTGCTATCATTTGGTTTCCAAAGTTCATATAGAACTGAAGTCAGGTTTTGGGATATCCAGGCTTGCTGTTTTGCAATGTGAGATAATATATTTTTTCTCTTTCTGTCAAGATGAAGCATGAACAACTGACTTACTCTTTTTCCTTTCTGTGATCCTGCTTCTGATGATCTGACTCATCAGTTGGAAGGGTTACCTGCTTCCGTGGAAGCTTTTCCATGGTTCTTCTCTCTTGTTCCAAGTGCATGAATTGAGGACCTGAGTTCAAATCCCAGAATGCATGTAGAAAAGCTAGGTACAGTGGGGCATTGTCAATAGTCCAAATACTGGGGAGGTGGAGACAGGAGGATCCTAGGATTTGTTGGACAGCCTATCTATTGGAATTGTTGAGCCTCATGGTCAACAAGAAATCATGTTTCCAGCTAACCATTAAACGGAGCATTGGGTTCCCCAAAGGAGAAGATAGAGTGAAGGCTGAAGGAGTTGAGAGGATTCGAGACACCATGAGGAAAGCAACAATCTCAACCAACCAGAGCCCCCAGGGTCTAAACCACCAGCCTGGGAGCGCTTAGGGAGGGACCCATGGCTCCAGCTATATATGCAAGGGAGCTATATATAAGTGGGAGAAGAGATCCTTGGTCCCATGAAGGCTGGACGTCGTGGGGGGGGATACTCGAGGGTGGGGAGGTGAGGTACAGGGGAGGGTGGGTGGGGGTACACCAACGTGGAGGCAGGAGGAGGGGGGAAGGGATAGTGAGTTCCTGGGAGGGAGGGGGGGAAATGGGGTAAGGAGAGAACATCTGAAATGTAAAAAATATTTTCCAATAAAAAATTTCCAATTAAAAAAAAAAAAAAAGAAATCGTGTTTCAAAAAATAAGGCAGTGAGCAACGGAGCAAGACGCTCAATGTGTGTGTTGACATCTGGCTTCTACATGCACACTGCATACAGGTGCACATGCACCTGCACGTGTGGTCATAAACAAACATATATACATCTCTCACACACACACACACACACATACACACACATACACACACACACACACACACACAGCAGAGAGAGAGAGAGAGAGAGAGAGAGAGAGAGAGAGAGACAGAGAGAGGGAGAGAACACAGAAACAGAGACACACAGAGACAGGGAGAAAGACAGAGAGAGACAGACAGACAGACAGAGACAAGCAGAGTCAGAGAGAGCCAGAGACACAGAGAGAAGACTTCACATTTCCAGCCTATCTTCAACATCTATCTTCTGGGTAACCATGGGCTGAATTTTCTATAACTTGAAATCTTTCTCTAAAGATAATACTATCGAGTGCATATTTTTTTTTTTATAAGAATTAAGTATGGAGAAAGCAATCAAAGAACTAGCCCATTGCTCTAACAATGCCAACCCTAAGTTGTAGGCGACCAGACTTAAACTTACAACGTTTAAGGATCTAAAGCCTGAGTCATTTACATCCAAGTCTCTTGTTTTCAAGACGATAGTCATGTTAAAACTTAGTTTTCTTTCGAGTCATATCAAAGACTTTCTTTCAAAGATGTATCACCTGACAAAAGACTTGACCAGGTGGAGGTGTTCTGGGATGCTTACAATATACAATAAATAAAGATGTATACTTTTGTTAATACTTAAAAGTCATTTACTAAGACCAGGTACCATTCCAAGAATTTTTTTTCTCTAAGAATTCTCAGTGCTAGCTCCCATTGCTAGCTCCCATTGCTAGCTCTTTCATGTAGAAATTGAGGCATGGAGCTTTAGATTCTAGGTAGAAACCAGAGCTTAGAGTGGTGATATCATTTCTACCCTAGGCAATCTCAGGCAATGAAATAGCAGCTAGCTTTTTACAATATACACCCTAAGTGTTTCTATACTCAGGTCCCCCAGCTAAGCTTCCTGAAGAGCCAGGTGCCAGCTGGAGCTGGGGGGCTGCTGGCCTGTGATTGGCTATCATCATTTGTGGTTAGCCCTCTGTGGTGGGGGAGGGTGGGAAGGACAGTGAGAACTGATAAATAATGCAGCATTATGTATTATGGGACAAGGAGAGAGTAGACAACATATGTTGTCTCTGTGGCTATCTCTGTGGCATCGAATATTAACAACTAAACTGCAGACATTCTAACTCTCTGGCCGGGAGGCCTGTGGAGCAAGGTAACTCTTGTGCTTTTCGTGCCTTGAGCCAAAATATTCATTATGTTTTTGTGTTTCTAATCGGAACTATGAGAGATGGTTTCCTTGCAGGCATCGAATGGAGGGATGAGGAAAGCTGGAACTGATTTTTCTTTGTTTGGAATGAAGGAAACCTAGGAAAGGAATTAAAGGCCAAGTTCAGAGATGTGGCAGGCTTATAGAACAGATGGAACACACCTAAGTTGATATAAATGAATGCTATTGGCAGAGGAGGGCTTAAGAAGCTGCAGAAGGAGAGATGAACTAACACACTGTTAGCTCAGGCAAGAAAAAGTAATCAGGAACAAAGAATTCCAGCCTGGGAGGAAAGGAGCAATTCCCCAGGGTTTGACATTTCCTGAACTGCTAAGTCCGGTGTTTTGAAAAATGTGACCTGTGTACCACTTCTTCAGGACCACTGCAATATGTAAAAATGCAATTTCTGGACTCTGTCCTAAGCAAATAGGCAGACTCTCTGGGAGCTAATGATCTGCATGTTTTGGAAAACAATCTCCGTAGTGATCCTGATGAATATTAATTTTGAGAATTGCCATGGAGGAGAGCCGACTCTGAGGTTATGCTCTTGGGATATGTAACAAAGGGTTGTAACTATGCTTCTCTTTCTAAAGTGGTTCAGTGAGGGATCCCCTGGAAGGAGGGCAGGGATTTTCTGGTTATTTTGTAGATGCTTGAAATGTTTTTGTGCATGTTGTGGGGCAGATAATCAGGAGTAGCACCTGTGGAGAGAACAAAGGCGTAGGGCAGGTGTGACAGAGAGGGAGCACACTTGGGTGCACAGAAGTTGTGTGACTCGGGTTGGGAGAGAGCTTAGTCAACAGAGTGCTGGGAAGCGTGAAGACGCAAGTGGGAGTCCCAAACCTTTGTAAAACAGCCAGGTGTGATATCCCACTCTTGTCATCTCAGCACCTGGGAGAAGGAGACCTGGTTCTCAGTGATGATGATATCACTGTTAGCAGGAGAGGGGGAGTGTGTTGGTTGCAGTTGGTGCTGAGACAGATATGAGCTGCTGCTGTGCTTTCTAGACATCCAAGGTTACTAATGGCTTCTCATTATGAGCCACAGCACTGCCTCATCCCTACCTCCCCAGGCCGGTTTCAGAGTCCATGGCCTGTAGAGGGAGAGACGTTCGTTCATTACAGCTATGGTGGTAGATGCTAACAATACTGAGGTGATACTGCTGACTGAGATAGAGCTGAGCCAGCACCAGACTTTCAGCCTTTAGACTCTGAGGTGTCTATTCTCAGATCTTTTGCTACAAGGGAAGACAGGAGCAGCTGAAGGATTTCACATCACACTTCCATGGTCCTAGCTTCATGTTGTCTACAGGTTGGATTTTAGTCCCCCTAAGATATATTTAACAGAAACAAACAAATAACAAACAAACGAGAATAAAAATTCTGGTCAGATTTAAGACTTAAACTTTTTTGGAGGCAGGCCTTAAACTTTTTTGGAGAAGAATTAAAAAGAAAGAATGTAAAAATAGATTATGAATACTTACGTATCTGGTCTTGAAAAAAGTTTTATCTGAGCTGAATTGATCATAAAACCAACAAAAAAAAATACATATGTTGTGTGGAAACTTCAAATGAAAAAAAAATAGTAAAATTAACAGACAGACATTTTTCTTAGTTCTAATTCTACTTTCTAGTGATTAAGCACAAATTTTGTTTTAGTACACAAATTTCTGTATTTCCATGTGTATAAAATATAAATATGTATGCATAAACAGGATCCTGCTGTACCTGCTAATGTTGTTTCTGTCTTATCTTTTTACACATGGCCTTCTTTGTTTATGTATGTCTATAAAAATCACACATATGTGTAATATATATACATACATATATATATATTGTAGTTTATTCTCTGTCTGGATCATAATTTATTTAATAATGCTTCTTTGACGATAATCTGTATTATTTTTTGCTCTTCAAAGTAGCTAACAACCTTTCAAGTAAATATCCCCAGGTATTATATATATATTATCATATATTTGTAGAGGTATTTCTATAGAAAAAACTATAGAATATCTTCCCCAAAAGAAATTTATTGCACCAAGGACAACACATCTTAACTTTCAAAAGGCTTTACTAAAGTGTCACTGTGCTCACTTACATTTATGCTCCTCTCCAGGTGTAGGAAGGTATCTTAATTTCTTCCTGCCTTCATTAAAACTAAGTGATACCAATAATCTTAATCTTTGATAATTGAAGTGATTACAAGGATTCACAAAATCAGGTTTTTAAAGTTCTATCTTTTCCCAAACTCATAAAACATGTAGCCTCCACAGATACTCCCCATTAACACCCTTGTGCATAGTCCCTTAAGACATACCACATGCTTTCCACCTTCATTTTGTTTCAAAAGTTTGGGTACATTTTTATGACTTGAGTTGTAATAAGTACATTTGATTTGACCAGTCCTAGCTAGTAACTACATTATTCCATGGGGACATTTCAACAGATGTGATTGGTCATGATGTTTCAGGCTTGAGGAAGTCAGGGGAAGTTGACTTACTGAATGTGAAAGGCCAATATTTAATGTGGTGAAAATGGCATTTGGCTCAAGCCAAAGGCAAGGAACACAGAGATTGGCTTTGCATTTGTTACAAGACAGAATGGAAAACAATTGATCAGAAAACAACTTTGAGGCCTTTGTTTGGTTGCACTTGAAATACCTTTGGGGCTGTTGAGACCTTTGAAATGTTTTCAGGATTGTTTAGCTCCCATAGATCTGCATGAGGAACTATGTGTTCCCTATCAATCAAGTCTTAGAAATTTGCCCTTAATTTTAATGAAAAAAATCTCTGATGTGTAATACATATATACATGGAATAAAGTATGTTAGTTTAAAGGGAAGAATTCAAAAGCAATGTTGCTAGCAGGATTCAGGACTATTCCTTACCTGCATCACTCCTTCCGTGATGCCCAAAGTCTCACTCCTGGTCAAAATGTGTTCATTTGAGGAGGCATCATCTTCCTGACTAAATGACTATAAAGCTCATTGAGTTAGTTAATCTGTTGAGGGGAAAATGGGTTTCTAGACATAAGCTGTCTAGACATAAGTAGGTCAACAGAGTTAACCCAGGCACAGTTGGGAAGAATGGATGGGATGGTATACTATGAACTAGGGAACTGTAGAAAGTTTGGTCTAATTCCAGAGTACTCAGATGACACTGTTTACATTTCTTCTACATTGTGTCTGATATTTATTTATTTTTTAAATACATATATTAAGTAGTAGTTTCTATAGCTACTTTATTTATTTTATTTTATTTTATTTTTTTGGTTTTTTGAGACAAGGTTTCTTTGTGTAGCCCAGGGTGGCCTAGAACTCTCTAGATTTGATCAGGCTGGTCTACTTCCCTCCTCTTTAGTGCTGGATTTACAAACAAGCACCATCATTCTCTTCTGTAGTTAAAAAATATTTCTTTACTTTTTGAGATTATAATGCAACTACATCATTTCCCTCACCTGTAATATTTTTAACCAGAAGAAAATTGTTCCTCGTAACTCTTCTCATTACTACATGTAGTGCTAATGACCTTTGGTCTGCAGTGACTTTCAGGATGACCTGTGTGAGTTTTGTCTGAAACTACTTGAAGTTTTCATCTTAGAAGTCCTTCAGCCTCTTAGTATGCTTGTGCTATGCTTGGTTATGGGTTTAAAGAGCTCTGTGGTTCTGTTTCTAATGTAGACTCAGCCTTCTAATTTACAGCAGCATTCGCTAATTAAAATTGTAAGCATAATTGCTATCCATGATACTTATTATTAGTTTGCATTCATAAAGCTCAAAATTCACTTTATCCTTTCAAGTAGTGAGTAATTAGTTTCTTTGGGTTTGTAGCTTTATCATTTCTTTACGACCCGTTTGGAAGAAATAAACAACCAATCTCCCGGAAGAATGCTTTAAAAACCTAGAAATATATTGTCCAGTTAGTGTAATGAGGCTAATACAATGTGGAAAATATTACTTTTCTCTGGTTTAGTATCCAGTTTGTCATTGCATTTACTCACAAACAACTATTGAACACCTAATAGATTCCAGGGACATTGGGAGATGAAATCAATCACTCAAAGACTCTGTCTTTAAAGACATTAAGGTTTTTGTGGCAAGGGAATTAAATTTCACATCTACATGCATTTAAAATCATGCATATATGTGGTATAAGTGTTCCCAGATAGTGTCAGGAAAAGGATTGACTGTTCTTGGCTGTATGATCAGCTCCCGGCAGAACATATTAAAATAGAAGATTTAATAAATACCTTTGGAAAGAATTAAATAAATAAAAATTTGAGTGCATCAATCTGTTATTTTCAAAATATTGCGATACAATATTGATACTTTCTTTTTCTGTTTTTGTTTGTTTGTTTGTTTGATACTTTTCTTAACTTGACTTTTTTTCCCTCTATTGTTCCCAGGTAGCTTAGCCAATATGGCTGTCTCCTTGCCATCTACCTTGAGACTCAGTTCTGCACCCGATGAAATTCAGCATCCACACATCAAATTTTCCGAATGGAAATTTAAGCTGTTTAGGGTGAGATCCTTTGAAAAGGCACCAGAAGAAGCACAAAAGGAGAAGGATTCCTCAGAGGGGAAACCTTATCTAGAGCAGTCTCCAGTAGTTCCAGATAAGCCTGGCAGTCAGAATTCAGTTCTGACTCAACCAGCATTGAAACTCCACCCTAAATTTTCAAAGAAATTCCGTGCTGATGGGAAGTCAAGCGACAAAGCAATTCACCAAGCCAGGCTTAGACACTTCTGCCGCATTTGTGGGAATCGTTTCAAGAATGACGGGCACAACCGGAGATACCCAGTCCACGGGCCCGTGGACGCTAAAACCCAAAGCCTTTCCGAAAGAAGGAAAAAAGAGTCACTTCCTGGCCAGACCTCATTGCCAGGGTTTTCCGTATTGATGTGAAGGCAGATGTTGATTCCATCCACCCCACAGAATTCTGCCATAACTGCTGGAGCATTATGCACAGAAAGTTCGGCAGTGCCCACAGTCAGGTCTACTGCCCAAGGAATGTGACCGTGGAGTGGCACCCCCACACACCATCCTGTGACATCTGCTTCACTGTCCATCGGGAACTGAAGAGGAAGAGACATCAACCCAATGTGCAGCTCAGCAAGAAACTAAAAACTGTGCTCAACCATGCAAAACGGGACCGTCACAAGAGAACTCAGGCTAGGGTCAGCAGCAAGGAAGTCATGAAGAAGATCTCCAGCTGCAGTAAGATTCATCTCAGTACCAAGCTTCTTGCAGTGGATTTCCCAGCACACTTTGTGAAATCCATCTCCTGCCAGATATGTGAACACATTCTGGCTGATCCCGTGGAGACCAGCTGTAAGCACCTATTTTGTAGGATCTGCATTCTCAGATGCCTCAAAGTGATGGGCAGCTATTGTCCCTCTTGCCGATATCCATGCTTCCCTACTGACTTGGAGAGTCCGGTGAAGTCCTTTCTGAGCATCTTGAATTCTCTGATGGTGAAATGTCCTGCACAAGAGTGCAATGAGGAAGTGAGTCTGGAAAAATATAACCACCATGTCTCAAGCCACAAAGAATCTAAAGAGACTTTGGTACACATTAATAAAGGGGGCCGGCCTCGCCAGCATCTCTTGTCACTGACACGAAGGGCACAGAAACATCGGCTGAGGGAGCTCAAGATTCAAGTCAAAGAATTTGCTGACAAAGAAGAAGGTGGAGATGTGAAGTCTGTGTGCTTGACCTTGTTCCTGCTGGCACTGAGGGCGAGAAATGAGCACAGGCAAGCTGATGAGCTAGAGGCCATCATGCAAGGCCGGGGCTCTGGTCTTCAACCAGCTGTTTGTTTGGCCATCCGTGTCAATACCTTCCTCAGCTGTAGCCAATACCATAAGATGTACAGAACCGTGAAAGCTATCACTGGGAGGCAGATTTTTCAACCTTTGCATGCTCTTCGGAATGCCGAGAAAGTCCTTCTGCCAGGCTACCACCCCTTGAGTGGCAGCCTCCTCTGAAGAATGTGTCCTCCAGAACTGATGTTGGAATTATTGATGGGCTGTCTGGACTTGCCTCCTCTGTAGATGAATACCCAGTAGATACCATTGCAAAGAGATTCCGCTATGACTCTGCTTTGGTGTCTGCTTTGATGGACATGGAAGAAGACATCTTGGAGGGCATGAGATCCCAAGATCTTGATGACTATCTGAATGGTCCCTTCACAGTGGTGGTAAAGGAGTCTTGCGATGGAATGGGGGATGTGAGTGAGAAGCATGGGAGTGGGCCTGCAGTTCCAGAAAAGGCGGTTCGTTTCTCTTTCACAGTCATGAGAATTACAATAGAGCATGGCTCGCAGAACGTGAAGGTGTTTGAGGAACCCAAGCCCAATTCTGAACTGTGTTGCAAGCCGTTGTGTCTTATGCTGGCAGATGAGTCTGACCACGAGACCCTTACTGCCATTTTAAGCCCCCTCATTGCTGAGAGGGAGGCCATGAAGAGCAGTGAATTAATGCTGGAGATGGGAGGCATCGCCAGGACTTTTAAGTTCATCTTCAGGGGCACTGGATATGATGAAAAACTTGTTCGAGAAGTAGAAGGCTTGGAAGCTTCTGGCTCAGTCTACATCTGTACACTTTGTGACGCCACCCGTCTGGAAGCCTCTCAAAATCTTGTCTTCCACTCCATAACCAGAAGTCACGCTGAGAACCTGCAGCGCTATGAGGTCTGGCGGTCCAATCCCTATCACGAGTCAGTGGAAGAACTCCGGGACCGGGTGAAAGGGGTCTCTGCCAAACCTTTCATCGAGACAGTTCCTTCCATCGATGCGCTTCACTGTGACATTGGCAATGCAGCTGAATTCTATAAGATTTTCCAGCTAGAGATAGGGGAAGTGTATAAAAATCCCAATGCCTCTAAAGAGGAAAGGAAGAGGTGGCAGGCCACCCTGGACAAACATCTCCGGAAAAGGATGAACTTAAAACCAATCATGAGGATGAATGGCAACTTTGCCCGGAAGCTTATGACCCAAGAGACTGTAGACGCAGTTTGTGAGTTAATTCCTTCTGAGGAGAGACACGAAGCTCTCAGGGAGCTGATGGACCTTTACCTGAAGATGAAACCTGTATGGCGCTCATCATGTCCTGCTAAGGAGTGCCCAGAGTCCCTCTGTCAGTACAGTTTCAACTCACAGCGTTTTGCTGAGCTCCTCTCCACCAAGTTCAAATACAGATACGAGGGCAAAATCACCAATTACTTTCACAAAACCTTGGCACATGTCCCTGAGATTATTGAAAGGGATGGCTCTATTGGGGCATGGGCAAGTGAGGGAAATGAATCTGGTAACAAACTGTTTAGACGCTTCCGGAAAATGAACGCCAGGCAGTCCAAGTGCTATGAGATGGAAGATGTCCTGAAACACCACTGGCTGTATACTTCAAAATACCTCCAGAAGTTTATGAATGCTCATAATGCATTAAAAAGCTCTGGATTTATCATGAACTCAAAGGATACCTTGGGGGATTCTTTGGGCATTGAGGACTCTCTGGAAAGCCAAGATTCAATGGAGTTTTAGATAGCATCTCCACATATAAGTTGGTATTTGCCAATGTGTTTTCTTTTGGGCTGCAGTAAGGTCTTCTCCTAGCACCCAGCATACTGTTGTGTGGGTGGGTCTTATCACCCAAGGGGTGACAGGTTGGAGTGAGAGGCCAGAGGTGCTGTCACTTGGTCAGGGATCGATAGTTGACGAGATGAGATTGCCTGAGCCGTTTAGTGAGGCCAGAAGAGCAACAGGAGAAATCAGTTATTTAGAAGCTCAATAACTTGGAACAGCAGTAGCTGCAGGGGACCAGGGATGCACAGAGATACGTGTGTGCATGCCACTGTGTGTCATGAAAATTAAAGCCAGGGCTGTCAAAGCTCAGCCAAGCATGCTAGGAAAGAAATTTGTCTTGGGCATGTCTTTTTTTTTTTTTTTCACCTCAATTTATTATATTTTGTATTGAGAT
The DNA here is from genome assembly GCA_021653895.1 of Mastomys natalensis. NCBI lineage: Eukaryota > Metazoa > Chordata > Mammalia > Rodentia > Muridae > Mastomys > Mastomys natalensis. Next base: position 1,946,368 of record JAJTUV010000205.1, read on the forward strand.
ATAATGCAGGTTTTTTTTTGCCATGTCATATTTTGTAGGACTATATTGTAAATTTCACATATGTTGATTTATTCTACAAGATTCAAAGAAGCCTTTGAGGTTTCTCTAATGACACTGTACATTTGTAGGACACGGTGGCCTTTACCAAGGACTCTCAGTGCATTTTCTAGTGTGCTACATTTATGCAGAAATAAATTAAATCAAGACAGGTTTCAGAAAATCATCCTTTTCCAGGTTTAGATGGCCTCAATACTGTCACCTTCAGTGTCTAGGAGGTCATCTGCTGTCATAAATTTTTCAATAATGAAGTTAGAGAATGCACCTGTTAGCTACAGTTACCTATTAAAGTATAATAAACTCATGGTCGCTTAGCTATCTAGAACCAGTTTATTTTTACTTTTTTCTTTTTCCTGTGATTGACAAGCACAGGATGGGATTCAAACTCTGGAGAGACAAATGGCCACCTCGGACTCCAGAGTGCGGCGACTGCTGCGGTGCGCCACCGCTGTATTTTTACTTTTTAATTAAGAGTAATTTATAGTCTTAATGCTTTTCCATGTAATCTCAAGGTTACAGATTTTTTTAAATCCATATTTTCTTATTGCCTAAAAAACAGATTTAATTCCTTGTGAAATGTCAGTCAGATTTTCTCTAAATGAAACATGGGTCAGTTTGAATAAGTCCGGGCTTCTGAAAGGCCTCTCTTTCTGCAATGTGTTATTCTTTTGATTATGATCAGTTGAGTTTCAGTGTGTGTAGATTTTAGTAGCAGGTCAGTGATGTATTTTTTTCTATTTGTTATGTTTAGATGGGGTCTACTCAGAATAGAGGAATGAACACGTGTATATTGTTTATTTATATTTTATCACTTTTGGATTTTTTTGGGATTATCCTCAAAGTTACAGGGATAATCAATACCTGATTTTGAATTTGAACCCAAGTCTTAGTCTCCTAATTCTGGGTTCTTTATACTCTGTTTATGTTGTTTATACAGTAGCTTCAGAATTTAATTGGGATCTACAACTAACCACTACAATTTATAATCCTGGGAGTTATTTCTTTGGGGTTGGAAAGTCATCTGTTAGTCTTGGGGCTTTAGATAGAATAAAATTGGGCCAAACCTCTAAGGAATCCATAAACCCTCCAGTGGCTGCAGTTATTTGGAAACTATTCATGTCCTTAGGAATTCAGCATTTGCCAGGCACCAGCAATTTAAGAGCAGGCATGGGATTTTATTTGCTAGTGAGTCATAATGATATGTTAGTGTTAATTAGTTTTTTTCTTCCTTTGATTTTTATTGATCATAATTGTCAGTCTTCATACACAGTATATCAAAGAGCTTTGTAATTTAGTTGTCAAGTGTGCAAGAGTGACATTATCCTAAATGGCACACATTTGGTGCATATGCAGGGATTGAATTTAGTGCTTTCTATTGAAAGATGCAGTCGTTTTCTTTGCTTTCTGTATGGAGCACATCGAAGACATTCATAATTTAGTTGTCAAAAACATACACACACTTAAGTATTATCTTAAAAACCCTCTTTGTTTTGTCATTTGCAAACTAATAGGCTTCTAAACCACCAGTCCTTTCATCCCATTTAATCCTTACAGATGTCTGTGTACTAATAAACAGCTAAGTTCCCACCATCCTCCTACTCCCTAGAGCATGCTGTCGCTGTTTGGTAGATTTTTTCCCCCAGTCACTCTGTTAGTCAATTGGCAGCACTGTAAATACTGCCCAATATTAAATTCCCCTTGCTAGGACTTAGGACAATTTCAGAAGCATTTGACTCAGGGCATGATTTATAGTATAACCTTCCCCTGACTCTCCTAATCAGATCACATTCTGATAAACCTCAAGAACACCTGGCCACAGGATTTCAATATGTAGAGTGCCGTCTATGGCTATTTGTTTCCCTCAGTGTGGAGACTGTACACTCGACCCTGGTCTAGGATACTCTACTTTTATTTTTAAGAATGCCCATTGCAAATGCAGGCACATACTTTGGAGAAATTCACTGAACTGAATGGAGGATTCCAACCCCCCTTCCTTCCCCCAGCAGGGCTGGAGAAATGCAATGCATTTTTTTCTGCTCTGAAACCTGTTTCTACAGGTCTTCCTGCCAGCCTTCTGCAGTGCACTGCAGAGACCAGTGACTGTAGCTGATGAAAATTGATGAATGGTGGGTGAGAGGTTAAGAAGTATCTTGGGATTAATAAACATGCACACAGATGCCAGAGCAGCGGGGAAAGATGTCTTTCTCTCTCAGGTGGACAGGATATTAATTTTGTCTCAATTTGCTTTCACAAAGTATGCATGAAAATAAAGATTTTTTTTGGGGGGGGAAGTATGTGTTTCCTATGATTTCACACAGATTTCAAATTCTACAGAGGAGGCAGAATTGGAGGAATAAGCCAGGGTCTTACACATGCTAGGCAAATGTATACATCTGAGGAATACAGCTTTCTTAAAGTAGTTTTTGAGATAAGGTCTAATTATTTGCACAGGCTGATCTTGAATTTGAGGCCCTCCCATGACAGCCTTTGGGTAACTGGGATGACATATGTGTGCCCACTGGACTAATTTTGTAAGCAGTTGTTTGATACATATGTATGACTTTAGATATTGCATGACAGTTGTTCTAGTTTTCCTGTAAGATATTTTAAATCAAAGTTGATACTTTGTAGCCATTTTAAAATTTTTTCTTTCTTTAAGTATCTATGTAAGCAAAACATTATTAACTAGTTTTGGGAGCTATTTTGTGGGATTGTATTTCACTTTATTTTTTACATATGATACATTTTATTTAATGGTTTCCATGAGTCTACTTTCCCTCTCTGAGGGGAGGTTTAGACACCAGGATGCAGGTACTATTTGATTTGAGGACCTGTATTTTCATGTTACATGTTTTCAAATGGAAGAACATGAGTTCGAATACTTATTTTCATATTTTACTCTTTAGTATTATGATTGTTTTCACAATTTTGTGTTTAAGTATTTGGAATAAAAGTTTAAGATCTGAAAATAACAGATGTTGTGATTTATATTGGTGCCATATTGTCACAAATCAATAATGTTGACTGCCCATACTTAAAATTATCACTTTTTTTTTTGAAGGACATACAAATGAATTTGGTGATTGTGATATTTAGTCTCAGTTGTCAATTGGAGAAATAGAATCACTTGAGAGTCAGGCCTCTGGCCATACCTGTGAGAGCACACTTTCATTGGGCTAACCAATGGGAAGAATTTCTCTCTGTTAGTAGCATCATCTCCTTGGGTGGGATCCTAGACTGGGTATAACAGGAGAAAGAGAGCTGAGTTTTAGCATTTATTGCTCTCTGCTTCCTGACCAGCTGCTTCAAGTTCGCGGGGCCTTGACTGTCTTGCTATGACAGATGCCTTTGAATTGTGAGGTGAAATAAATCTTTTTACATGAGTCATTGGGGACAGTTTTATCACAGCAGTAGGAAAGGGAAGTAAGACAATGATATTTGAAACAAAGGGTACTAGATTAGTGATAAAGAATATAATTTATCATAGTGTAGGGTGAAAGATTTTGGTTCCAGATACTTAATATAAACAGTAAAATCTTTTAAAAATTCTTTTAAGAATCTTCTAGATATTTTTATAAACCCAAAACCTGTGATTAAAGTTTTGTTTTTTGAGTTGCCATGGCCACCTACATTATGGCAGAAATAGCCAGACCCTAGGCTCATTGCCCAGTGCTAGCAATAATAATAAAATGGGCATGGTAGAACGCACTTGTAGTCTCAACTCTTTGGGAGGCTGAGGCAGAATAATTGTGAATTTAAGGCTGACTTACTGGGCACAAAAGACCAAATCAAGCCAACCAAATTATATATAGACACAAAACCAAGTCAAAACCAGATAGCTATCATTTAGCAAAGTTCTTCTTTTGTGGTGTAAAACAACTTTACATATGCTGCCACATTCTATCCTTTTGAACTGGGTACTTCTGTGATCTCCATTTCACATGTGGTCAGGGAAATATATCTTAGCCAGAACCATATCTTTACAGTCTACTCTGTCAGCTCATCTTGGTGTGACTCTTCCCCTTACTTAACTCGACACTTCATGTTCCCTTTCACTTTGGACTGGAATTCAGTCTGTCTCTCTTTACAGCTGCACCAGTTCTTAAAATACTGTACTTACAGTCAAATAGCTTGTCCCCAAGATCTAATTGCCCTTATACTAATTTATCATCTTCTTCTCATTCTCCAAGAAATTGGGATCATTCCAGAACATGGTTAGTAGCAAGTTAGCCTTTAGTGATACTTCCGGACCCGACCTTTTGAATAATTGGATATTAACCCTGCTTTTGAAAGTGTAGCGTATCCTTACTTAAAAGACCCAATGGAGTGTACTTCCTTCATGCTGTCATTTCTAACTACTCCAGCCTCTGTTTTATTTTATTTGAAGATTCATACATGAGTACACTGTACTTGCATAATTTTTAAACCCCACTCTCTCCTTTAACTTCTCCTGTGTCTTCCAACTACCTCTCTCAACATATATAATTTCTTGTATATTTATTTTTGTTTTCTTGATGCCTTCCAGTTTATTCAGTTTACTTTTGAGTAGGCGTCATAGATTTTAAAAGATGGGCAATAACATGAGAAGACAGTTCCCATGGTTAGGAGAGCACAGAGAAAACACAAATGCAGCCTTGACATGAGAGACAGAGTACCCAGAGGATACAGTTTCCTTTACCCCCCCCTTTTTCTTTATTCTTCTCTCATACATTGCTTTTTGGCTGTATTTTTGTTTTACAAACACACACACACACACCACACACACACACACACACACACACCCCTATACTTATACACAAACTCCTGGGTAAAGTTAGTGTTTCCCTTATTTGCATGTGTTTAGGGATGATCATATGGGATTGGTGTCTCATCTCTGAAGAACCAGCAGGAGCAGCACCACCACCATGTCACCACCATGTCACCACCATGTCACCACCATCCATACCTTAATACAAAACCACATAGAAGTGGTTCTCCTTTCCTCATCAGCCATTGGTTTCCTGTAGCTCATCTCAGATGAAAGGGGGCCTTGGAATTTTCTTCCATCCATGTTAGCATGTTCAATGATGTGGTCTTTGCAGGACTTCTTTGGGTAGCCATACGATTGAGAGTTCATGGGAGGAACATCTCGGTCCTGTCCAGAGGAAACTACCATGTAGCAGTTGTTCTGGTCCACAGGCTCTTACAATCTCTCCATCTTTTTTTTTTTTTTTCAGAGATTTTTCCCTGAGATTTAGGTTTTAGAGTTATGTTACAGATGTTCTATTTGAGGGGCTGGGTGACCCAGGGTTACTCACTTTCTGCATTTTATTTTGACCAGTTGAGGATATTACCAATAGTTTCTATCTGCTGCAAAAAGAAGCTTTTTGATGAGGTGTTAGAGTTGCATCGAAGGACAGATATTTAGAAGGCAGTTAAACATTATGTTACTTCAGTAATATAGTAGTGGTAGATCCTCCTCTAAGCTCAATGGTATCTCTAAACATGGGCTTTTGGCCAGGTTTACAGTATTAGGTATGAGTTTCCATCAGTTCAGTGGGCTTTAGTTCCAATTAGACAACTGTTAGTATTCCCTGAGTTCCCATTCTTGCACAGCTGGGATATCTTGCGGGTGCCATCATTGTTGTGGTTCTGAAGCTTTACAGCTACATAAGACCGTTGATAAAATTTCTCCATTGGCAGGTCATCAGACTCTATTCTAAGTATTTATGGGCTGCTTCCTCTAAGCAGGCGATGTATGCTTGGTACTGAGATACAGAGGCAAGTAGCATAGTTTTTAGCTCACAAGGAGCCACACATCAAGTTATCAACAGTAAGATTAGTGAGGGCTCATGCTCTAGTGTGGAGGAGAAAAAGCATTAGGTTCAATTACAATAGATAAGTATAAAAAAGTACAATGTGACAGTAGGATTTAACTGGGGAGTCTGAAAAAGCACCCAGGAAGAAAGAATGAGTTAGGCTCAGTTACCTCAGTTACCTCAGTTAGGCTGAAGTTAGGTCAGTTACCCAGAGCAGACAGACTCTGGGGACACTCGGAGCTAGAAAAGCATTCAGAGTGGGAATTTAAGAAAGACAAGTAACAGACTGGTGGTTGGGACTGGACTGCTGGAGAATCAGGCAGAAGCTTTGTGCTGTAGGATCCAGTGGACACCCCTTGGGTGCAAAAGAAAACTATGGAGGAGTTTGAGGACATGATGCAGTCTAACCCACAATGGAGTGAGGCACAAGAGGATGGTCTTGGAAGTATTAAGCTCAAGGGACTCTGTCCAGGCTTGAGAAAGGCTATGTGTGTACGTGTAAAGGAACTGGAGACAAGTTTAATCATCCTTTTTTTAAATTAATTTATTTATTTAAATCAAATCGTAATTTTTACTTATTCACACAGTGGTTATAAACACAAAAAGGCAGGACATGGGGAAGGAGATGACACCAGAGCATAGGTGTTCAGGGGGAGTACAGATACCTTTCAGTACGGGTATCAGCTGGGTGAAGGTTCAGGGGATAGATCACTATGACTCTGCCTATGATTCATTTGTTGTTATCTAAGTTGGTACTATCCGCTGAGGCTACCTATTTACAAGGTCTATGACTACTCAGGCTGGTAAATTTCCACAAAAACTGCCTGTCTACAATAGCTTATAGCCATTTGTTTCAGTGTTTTTCCACAGAGACCCAAGACTTTGTGTTAGCATGTATGTATGCCAGGCCTATTGCTGATTTTAGGCCTATGGCTGATTGTAGGCCTTCAGTGTATAAGCAGGGCTGCCCCTGTCATTTCCTCCCTTCTCTAAGTATAGAAGGGCCATGGCCATGGCGATTCTAATCTTGCCAAGGTGGGGATAGAGGCCTGACCTCCAATAATTGAAGGGAACCTTGTAATGGCTCTGGTCCTCCCCTCGTTGTCCAGTGAGGCATGAGGGCCATACCCATCCCGATGTCTTTTTCCTGGAGAGGGGATACTTATGACATCAACCCCTATGCAGTCAGGCTTGTCCCTCAGGGAACCCAGAGAGATATTTTTGACTTTTATTTATATTCCCTTGCAGTGCTTAGCCTGGCAGCCTAAGCAAGAATTCAGATCGCCAGTCAGAGGGGGTTCTGGGTGGCCCCTCTCTGCTTGGTCTAGGGGCCGGAGTCCCCTCTTTTAGGTTGGGTGGAGATGGGTTTTGGGAACACCCTGGATAGAGTAACAACCTCATCTTGAGTCTCGTGGTCCTCCATAACTAACTTATGATAATGTATCTGAATAGATGTTGCTACCAAATTAGCTATCTGTTGTTTCACAAATTTAATCAGCCTATTTAAGGCCCAGGGAGCAAAAGAAATAAGCAGAAATAACCCAATTAATGGTCCCAAGATGGGAGGAAGTAGGGTTGACAACCATGGAGAGGTTGAAAACCAATTCTAGTACCAGCTCTTAACCATCCTTTTTTACTTCAATGGTACACTGTCTATAAATTAATATCTCATTCTCCCAGACAACGGTTCTCAAGCCTAGGTGAGAAGAGATGAAGGAGGGTTATTAATGCTTAAAACTCCCATCTTTTTATGAAGTTGTTTATTTCCCTGTTCTCTCCCTTTGGTCTTATGGAAATGTCCTTTCTCCTTTTATTGCTTTTTATTCTCTCCTACACTTGATCTTAGCCAAAATGCCGAGACGTGATTATTCTCTCCTGAAGATGACAATATATTTCTGATGTAAAAAACTAACTCATTATGGGCTGGGGAGATAGCTGATTTGTTATAGTGCTTTGTAGGCAACGGGCCTGAGTTTGATCTTCAGAACCCACATAAAAAGCCAGGGTGGTAGAACCTTCTCTTAACGTCAATGCTAAGAGACAGGGACAAGGTGTCTTGTGACCTCCACATGCACAAACACACATTCACACACCCATATACAGGTTTACACACTCATACAAATGGACATACACAGAGGAACATGTTTGTACATAGATACACACACACATGCACACACACACACACACACACACTCACCCTCTAATTTATTGAATGCCAAGATTTGTGTTTCTACACTGAGGTCTGATCAAAAATCTAGTGAATTGGTCCATATCTATATCTATTTTCCATCTTCACCCTCATCAAGTTCATATGTTTTTGTTGTCAAATGATTTGGTCATCCTTTGCAACACAGATTTCCCCTTTCAAAGTGATCACTATACATTTTGTAATCACTTCAAATAGCTTAGTCTTCATGTTTTGTTATCTTTGCCACAACAATTTTTTTTCAGCAGAGGAGATATAAAATAATGTCTGGGGTATTTTGGCCCCATTTTAAAATTTTGTTGTTATGTTCCAGGTTAGAAAAGAGTTTCTATTTGCATGGGCAGCCTTTTCTGCATAAATGGCTCAGGTACATACAGATGTGCTTTGTATATTTCCTTCCCTATCCTTGGCCTCTTTCTAGGTGAGATGACAAATTCTCTAGCGATGAATATTTTTTTCCAGGTTCCATGATGTTTAATGTGGATCTTGGAATTAAGAAATGTGTGTGTGTGCATGTGTGTGTGTGTGTGTCCATATGTGTGCATGGTTATGTAGCTGTGGACCCATGTGCATGTATGGCCATGTGGATGTGCATGGAGGCCAGAGGCCAACTTCAAATGTTTCTCCTCAGCTGCCATCTACTTTGTTTTATTTTTTGATAAAAGCTGTTGAATGATGATGGAGTCTCAAGTACAGACTGCATTCAGGGAAGGAGGTGGTGGAACTAAAGAATCATGTCAAGCCACAATGAGAGATTTGGTGCTTTTCCTATCAGAAATTAAGAGTTTTCATTCATGGAATATGAAAATTTTCTTTTTATTGATTGCATATTTCCTGATATCATTTCTGTATTCATTTGAAAGCAGTTCAGGACTTAGCATTCGAACTCCCCCCACCCCCAGAGCGATAGCCCCAACCCATTGTCTCAGCTCATGTTCATATTTCACTTTTCACTTAAAGTCGTAATGCAATACTTCAGGGCTGCACACTATTGGACCTTGAATGACATGTGACTATTTCCAGAGATGACAACAGTCTATAGGGAAGAAGAAGGACAGCAGTTGAGCATTTTCAAAGGGGTGAACCATTGATTTTGAAAGAATTGGATGTGAGGGCCCAAAGTGAGTGAGTGATACAAACAAAGATATATTTTTGGAATATGTTTTCTCTCTAAAAGTGCATGTAGATACTTCAAGAAAATGTCCACAGTACTGGATTCAGGACTTTAGACATGGCAGGTGTCAATGCCACTAGTGCTCTGTATTCTATCAGCCTTTGGATCTGAGATAAAATATAGCCCAGGCCAGCACCTGTTGTAGAAAATTTTAATCCCAATCCAGAATTTCTACTCCACCTTTGAGCATTTAGTTCCTGGATAAAAGACACATATGAAATTTATAGTTACAATAAGCCTTAATCAGCTATAGGGCTGGGCAGATATCTAACCTCTATGCTACTAACATCCATTTTCTATTGATAACCCCAAGTTATTACTTACTAAGTTTCATCTGGGCTGCTCTTAACTCCAATTGGCCAACACTCATGACCATGCTTTCTTGACTCTTAACTCATGGCATCTTTCTCCTCCTCCTTCACCTTTTTCTCCCCTTTCTTCATGATCTTCTCCTACCTCAAGCCAGGGTATCCTCAATACCCACCTATGTCTCTTCTGCCCAGCTATTGCTATTGGCATCTTTATTCACTCAGTCACGAGTAACTTGGGGGCAAGGTCACATAGCATCACTTGGATCTATGTGTGGACCCTCTTGTCTCCAGGTCAAGCAGATCTTGGGGTTCACACCTAGCATTACAATACATAGCAAAAGACCATACCTCAGCAAGCATCAAACTCACAAACTTCCTTTCTCACTTCCCAAGTGCCAGGATTACAAGCATATATTACCATCTCCATGCCAGGCTTGATATAGATTAGTTTTTTTCTTCATGGTATTGACCATTATATACAATTCTGTTCATCAGTATAATCTAAGAGGCCACCTTAAAAAATTTATAAACAGTAGTAGTGTGGGATATAGCTGTTGGTTTTGACTGTTTAAACCAACTATTGGCTACTTATTACACAAAACAACTTAATTTTTTGTGTATTAGTTTATTTATTAATATTTAGTTACTATTCAACATATAGATTGTTACAAAATAATGCAAGAGTTCTATATTTTATTACTGCTATCCTTAATGAAAAACTATATAACATTTCTCATTAAAAAATTCCTGAATAAAATGTTAAAAATACACATTAGAATAATACTTAACATTACATCAAAACATTAGCATTTAATTCATATAACTAAAACATAACATAGAGATTTTAATAAGCAAAAATCAAAATACCACTTATGATTTAAAAAGTAGATTTAGAAATCAATGCACCTGAATCTGAGGGGCTTTTGCTAAACTAATCAAACAACCTTCTGAAAAAGGATTTCTTGGCAGGAGTCATAACTCTCCCAGAGCCTTTTTTGTGGAGGGATTTCATTGGAGGTTTTTGTAAGGGGAGGCTTCTTTTGGGAGTTTGTAATGCTCTTGCTATCTGTACATGCTCATTGCAATAATACTTGTTGCTTCCTTCTGACAAGTGGATGAGTGTGCGTTCTTCCAAATCCATGCACTGGGCATGCACCCAGTGCCCATCCCCATGAGAACAATAGATCATGGCAGGTTTATTGAGTTCAGTTGAATAGAATGGAACCCAAGTATTGATGTCCACATCACAAGTAGGGCAACATGTTATCCAGTAGCCAGTTACAGACTCATCATCTTCATCATCTTCATTGTAGGTGTCAAATTCATCATCACCATCAAAACTGGTTGCTTCAGCACTGAAACAAAATTCTTTGAGTCTTCAAAGGGAGTGGAGTCCCCAGGGTCTTCTGTTGATGTCTGACTGTTTGAGACAATTTTCTGCTCTTCATTCACATCATCTTCAGAGCATCTCAACATATAGAAATAGAACGCTTCTGACATAGCTTGCTTATTGTCTCCTGGTATGCCAAGGAAAACAGTCCCATTTCCCATGTTGCTTCCAAACCATATTTTGCTATGTTTAATATCTGGGGTCCAGTCTGGGGTCTCCATCTCACTAATTTCAATCGTGTTGTCCCCTAGAGAGACAATGCTGCAGACCATCCTTTTTTGATTTTCCAGCTGATAACCACCAACAATAACAAATTCATCATTATTTGTTTGAGTGAGGATTGCACTGGAGACAGAGATTCCTCCTGGCAAGACTGTGCAATTCACTGCTGGGGTACCCAGGGGAAGATCTACTCTTATTCTATACAAGTTGGCAGGGCGTATGTTACTGGCGAGTGAGTGTCCTCCCAAAATATAAATGGTATCATTTCTGGCAATAGAAACATGAAAAGACAGACCATCCTGAAGTTCTGGGAGAATATATGATGTAGCACACCCAAATTCAAAATCTACCAAGAAAACATGGGGTAGGCAGTCAGTTACACTATTCCATTTTTCTGTGGTTCTCTGGGAAGAAGGTATATATGACCGTCCTCCAAAGAGAACACCCATACTTTTTCCTCGACTATATACCACGTCAATGGAATGGCCATATCTGGCTTCAGGGACATCTCCTACTAAGTCTTTCTCTGTGCAACGGAAAGTAACTTTTTTATTATTCTTGCAAGCGACAGACATGATATAAATCTTATCGGAAAGCTCATTGTTTGGTGTTTTCCCTCCGTGAATGATATATTGATGCTTGTCAGAGTCTATGCTACCTTTGTATGAGCAAGTAGCTGGGTAACGAAGAGGTGGGAGGTAGCAGGAATCTTTAGAGAAAATTGCAGGCTTCAGTTTGAGATGACTTTGTTTTATATCAAAATGAAAGACTCCAGTAGGGCAGGATCTCTTAGGCCAGCCTTTTTGGCCAAAGAAGAAAACTTGACCATCAAAATTCATCAGTGAGAAGCCTGGTTGAATTAAGGCTATGTTATGACCCACTGTTACCATCTGCAGGGACATTTTTGTCAGTAGGTCTTTTATCTGAAAAAAATTATAAAACGTTGTAACTTAGAATATCTTTTTATACTGATAATTACGTTTATACTTTTCCTCATACAAAAGGCTTGTTTAAAAGAAAAGTCATTTAACGTGCTTGTTATAGAACCGTAAGATACCTCCTCCCCGCAATTAGGAAACTAAGAGCCACAGATACCACTTTATTTATCCTAGCTGCTAGGACACATTTTAGTGGCGGACTGGCTTTGCTTTGATTTCTGGGAATTGTAGTTTTTGTTTCCTAGCGAGCCCTTGCTTTGAGAGTCCCAAGAACTACATTTCCCAGAAACGCATGTTCCATGGGCTGTGTAGTTGGATAAATTGTCTTTGTTAATTCAGGACCGAAACCTCGTAGGCTGTTTGACCGGATAAGGACTCCAAAAGTGCGAAGGGACTAGATGGGCGCCATGGTGACGGACAGCTAGGAAACGGGAGGTGAGAATTACGCCCTCTGTCGACGTTGGGGCGCTGGAAAGCAAGAGTATCAGGAGGAGCGCTGGCAAACCCGTGCCCAGAAATCGCTGCAGCTTCTCTTGGGACTCTAATAGAGTAACCGGGTAGAGGCACACAGGCTTCTGACCCGAGTGTGGTTGCCTGGAAGCCTTAGTTTGAAGGGAAATTACGGTTGAAGTGCCTGTCCTGACTCTGCACTGGATGTATAGAAGCGAGACTTAGAATTGCACTCTGAGGACTGTTCGCTTGTTGGGACAAGAAGTTAGGAAAGTTGACTGTCTTACAAAACAAAAAGACGAGTCTCAAAATACCTACCATGCAGTGGAGAAACAGCTTGAAATTGAATTTTTTTACCGTTCGTGCACTTACTAACGGAAGTGTAATAGTAATTAGGCGGTTGCAAGGGACACTTTAGAGCCCGGGCCTTTCTAGCTCGGCAGCTTTCCTTCCTTTTTGTTTTGAGGATTCTTTCAGGCAAACAGAGAAATTTTCTTGAACTGGCGCCTCCCCCCTCCCCCCCCCCCCCCCCCCAGGAAAATAGAATTCTCCTGTTTCGGTTCACTTTTCAGCTCACAAACTGTGATATGACTCTTGAGTAATTTTATATTGAATACAAAGAGGACCCTCTTTCATATTGTACTGCTGTACGAAATATTTATCAGATAAAATAAGCTTGGTAAGTTATTACCTACCTTAGATATGAAGTGTACTTCCTGCTTGTAGGTATGAAATACTCTTATTTTGGCACTAGATGTTGAAACAAGATAAAATTTACATATTAAAGTAAGTTGTTTAAAAAGCATCATGAAACAATGGTCAAGATTAGGACTCAACCCTATCAGACTAGATTCAAATCCTGGCTGTCACTTAGTGACTACATGACTTTAAGTAAACTGTTTAACCAACTCTCTGTAACTTGATTTTCTTATCATGAGGTAATTTTACCCACATGGATTGATGTCAACTATGATTAGTAATTTATGACTTGTAAAGAACTGAGAACAGACCTTGTACACTGTAAATAGTAGGTACCATTTTCTTGAACTAATAGTAAGACTGTTAGGGTCCTGTTATCTGCTGATAATGAAAGCATACATGAGATATGCTGGAGACGGTTAGAAGGGACTAAAGGAGTTGGGATTTGGTCAGTGGATGCAGATAAGCAAACCTTTATTCTTAATTAGTTTTTTTCTTTGACAGTTTTATACATGTATATAGTTCATTCTTATGATTCACCCCCACCTTTTATCCCTCCTGTCCCTGCCAACCTTCCCTCCTTCCTAAAAAAATTTCCCACATTTCCTACATTAATATCTTTTTGTTGGGTTTTGACCCACTGAGTTTAACCAGAAACATCTTTGTGGTCATGGGTTTGGAACTGTCCACAGAAGCTTGCAGTGCTTATGAATGGCTGCACAGCTGAAAGCAGTGGCTCTCCCTCCCCCTCTCCCCCTCCCCCTCTCCTGTCCCCCTCCCCTTCTCCCCTCCCCTCCCTCTCTCCTCTCCCCCTTGCCTTCTCCCTCTCTCCTCCCTCTCCCCTTCTCCCTCCCCCTTTCCTGTCCCCCTTCCCTCTACCCTTCTCCCTCCCCCTTTCCTGTCCCCTTTCCCCTCTCCCCTTCTCCCTCCTCCTCTCCTGTTCCCCTCCCCCTCTCCCCTTCTCCCTCCCCCTCTCCCCTCCCTCCCCCTCCCCTCTCTCCTCCCTCTCCCTCTTACCCTCTCCCTCTCCCCTCTTTCTCCTCCCCATCCCCTCCCCCTCTTCCTTCCCTCTCCCCCTCTGTTTCTCCTTCTCCCTCTCCTCTCTTTCTCTCCTTCTCCCTCCCTAAATCTATCAGTAGTCAGTTGTGCTGCACAGTAGGGTAGGGCTTCATGTGCTCTCCTCCAAGCAATGACTGCCTATCATTGTGCAGGTACAGTCTAGGTATCCATCGCAACAATGAGTTCATGATTGCAATGGTTGTGCCATCTTAAAGATAGCATTACCAAGCCTCTCTATCTTCTGACTCTTTACATTCTTCCAGCTCCCTCCATTCTTTCAAGATATTCTATGAGTAGCAGAGGGGGTGGTGTAAGTGATAAACTTTTGAAGTAATAATAGTTGGATAAATGTATAAGCCAAAGGTATTGGTAACTCAGTGTAGATAACAAAACAGGGCATTTCTTTCTTGTCACTGTGCATATCCATCACTGTGTATACAAGATCCAGAGTTGGGTTTTACAAGGCTAAATGTGGGATGCTACCACTTTGTGTCTGTGATCATCCTCCGCAACTTATTTTCTCTCTTTTACCTGTAAATTGGGATAATATTACTAGCTATTCATTGGACTGCTTTGTGAAGGAAGCTAGCACATGCAAATTATAAGGCACAATGACTGGTGTACATAAATTAGTCAGCAAATGTTACTGGCCACTATATTTCTGTTCCCCCTGCAAATGCTCCTTGAGCCCTGTAATATCTGTGATTGCCCTATCATATATGTTTTCTGGCCTGAAGAACTTCTAGAGTTTACATGTCATTAATTGATAAGCAGTCTCTTGCAGCCAGAGAACCCTCAATATGTGATCCATTAATATTCCTTTGTGGGTTAAGTCCCTTGAGGACATGGTGCCTGAGAGAGAGTATTGCAGCTATGAAGGCAAGCCTCCCACTTCCTCAGACTGTGGTTGTCTGTAGATCCAGCAGCTTGGCACTGTTTCTGAAATAACTTGGGAAAATGTTTAATTCATTCCTGGGCTGGTCACAGATACGTAAGAGAGGATCTTCTATCAACTGAGAACATTCTGCCCATAGGTACTAAGATAAAGAGTTGACCCCTAATCCAGTAAGTGAAAACTGGGGGTGCCCTAGGCAGTTACACTCTCCACGCAGAATGGTTATTTTCAGACATTTGCCCCATGTTGGGCAGAGGCAGAGCTGAGCTTGAAGTTTCTTTATTTCAAATACCTACAAAAACCAATACAGAATTATAGAGCTGCTTGTTCTATACAAGGGGCAATGGATTCCAGATCCCGAGGAGTTAACCCGCCCCCGCACCCCCCCACCCCCCCAACAGCCTAAATTGTAGCCTGCTATATCATGTTAAGGTTGTCTTAGGGGTTTTGGATTATTATAGATTAAATAGAGGCATTTAATTCTCAGGCAATGCACAGGGAAGATTGTCCATTTTTGTAATAAACTTGGAGCCCTAAAAACAGTAAAGGGAGCTACATTGTCTCCTCTTGGAACAGAGACAAGTGTTTGCCCATTTAAGTCTTAGGTGACCCATTTTAGTCAGACAATTTGTATTTTCAAATCATAGAAACATTGGATGTATTTTAGCATTTTTGACACATTGAGTTGTTGAAAGTTTGGTTTATGGGCTGGAATATATTTTCACTGGAGTTGAAGAGTATATATCTTTTCCATGGTTTTAATGTAACTATATTGGTTACATCTAGGGTTTTAAAAATTGTTTAAAATTATGTTAGATCTAAAATAACCCATTGAAAGTTTTTCTTTAAATAGACAAAAAAAAAAAAAAAAAAAAAAAGACAGCTTCAACTGAGGGAAATTTCAAAGTCAACACATTAAAGATGCTTTGAAAAGGAAGAAATACTGGGCCAACACCCTGAGTGCCATGTCCTCAGCCCTGGGCTAGCATTCCACAGCAGGGCAGTTTTCACTTAACTCACTTTGAAGCAAGGGCATAGTTGAGTGTCAGAAGGGAACTGATGGTGTGAGGTCTGGGTTTGTAGTTTCCCGTGTCTGAACTGACTTTCTCTCCAAAGACAGATAGTATTCTCTGAAGCATTCAATCCTACCGATCAGCATTGCTTATGTTTCCTGACTCCAAAATAGCAAGCATCCCTATGTACGGCAGCTACGTAGTGTGAATTAATAGTGCTTTGCATGGTTAATCAGGTTTGAAGCACACATTATTTGATTTCTGCTGGCATTGACATCAGGATTAGGTCTTTTTTCCCACATAGATGCCAGAGGGTCATTTATATAGCAAGATTAATAATAGTGCCCCAAAGGAATTAGTCCTTGCAGTAGCTGGATACCAGAACCATACCTCCCAAATCTCCGGCATGTCTTCCCTACCCGGATGCCCTGCCCACCTGTAGCCAACACAGTGCTTTAGTGCGGCATCAGCAGCCCCTTAAAGTTTATCAGCATAGGCTCCCGTTTCTTATCTTTTCTAGAAATGAAGGTATTGGACCTACCTGAAGGCCAGAGGGGCTGCTTATCCCTCTCTGAGTCCTTTCGGCCAAGCACTTGGGGAAGAGTCACTGACTGTTTTGGTTTGACTGTGGCAGGCTGAAGGGTAGAGTGTTTGTGTGCTTACAGATGTTCCAGTGAGTGCTGGTGTAACGGGAGTAACTGACTGTGACCTCCTCCCCACTCCCCACACTCCTTTGATGGTTGAGGGAGACAGATAGCCACCTGGGTGTTTCTCTCAAGTTTAACCCTTTCATTGCTGACAGATTGAAAATGTTAAGTCCTGAGGTACCATTCATTTGTAAAGACAAAGTCTAGTTGAAACTCAATTAAAAACATTTTAGAAAAACACAAAAATGACTATTTTTAGCTTGGTTTAAATGAATACTATTGTGAATTAAATGAGAAATTACTTGTTCTAAAGCAGAGATCAGAATGTGTCTTCTATGGTTTTCTTTAGTGCAGACTAAGAAGCAAAGGTTCTACTTATTGGATGACCTCTGTCTACTTGGTGGCTGTGTGTAACATTCAGTGTGATGCTTGTGAACATAGGGCTTACTTAACCCTCAAGTCTATTATAGAAATGTTTACCTCACATGATTGTTGGAGAAAGATGAAACATGACAAGTTATGAATGGTCCTCAGTCAGAGGCGGCATTGTAACTTTATATAGATTTGTTAGCAGAACCACCTTTACAATTCTAATAGTCGCGTAGGATTTCATTGAGTAGAAACATTTACCAGAGCACCTTTTCTGCTTTGTCACTCAGTCAGCTTCCACAAAGCTTAGATGTCCACAGATAGTGACTAAGGGTAGGCAGATCTGGTAGGGGTTTTGATTCCATCACGCATATTGGAGTTACCTTTTTGAGCTTCAATTTTCTTATCTCTAAAATAAGATCTGAATGTTTCTGGAAAGACTGTGTGTGGAAAAGGGGGTGTGCATAATAAATCTTGATGATGAGGGTGAGTGGTGTTATGGGTATATTTGTATAAATGGCAACTTAATTTTATTTGAAAATGTTAGATCTTTTTTTTTTTTTTTAAATGCATGTGCAGGTTAGTTCCTTTGTTTATTCTTCTCATCTGAAAATGTTGCTCCATCCTTCAACTGTCATTGTTGACTTATTTCCATGATGATTTTTGTTTGTCTGGAAAAGGACATTTGGTTGTTTTCCTGTTTATACCATTGTGTGACAGTTTTGATATCTGAAATCATAGCAATGATGGCAACACTCCTAAAGCTGATGGAGTGTTTTAGCCTTTAGATTGTAATAATAACATTAACCTTGCAGGTTTTACTTGTCTTTGAATAGGTTATGTGTCTCTGGAGGTGACTGGAGACTAGTATAGTAATCCTCCCTGAACCACGGTTTCACTTTCTTCGTATTTATCTCTGTTATGTTGAGGCAGAAGTATGGTCATCTGGGGTCTAAAGGCATTAAATGGAAAATCCCAGACAAAAGCCAATTATGAGTTTTAAACTGTAGGGTTCCCTGAATAGCACAATGAAGTCTTGTAGCTTTCTACTGCATCCTGCATGGGACATAAATCATCCTTCTCACAGTGAGTTCATACAGTATAAGGTATCCTCCTGATTTCACTCAGTAGCTTCTTTTGTTAACTGATCAAATGAAATGTCATTATAGTGATCCTGTTCAAGTAACCATTGCTTTGTTTAATAGTCACCCAAAGCAGAGGGGTGGTGAAACCAGAAATTTGGATATGACAAAGATAAACTGTAAAGTGCTTCCTTTAAGCATAGTATGAGGAAGTGTTATGAAAGAGAGACAGAATGGTCATATTTATATAGATTTTAAAATAGTGAAGAACTAGTTCTATTTTATTGTGTGTGGGTTTTGTTTTGTTTTTTTCACTCTTACTTATAAGTAAGAGTGCCTAACTTATACATTAAACTGTATTGTAAATATAGATAGGAAAAGAGTCAGTGTAGGGTCTGATATACCTGCAGTTTCAGGAATCCGTTGGAGGTTTTGGAACAGACCTTTTGCATTAAGGGGAACTAGGGACTTAAATCTATGTTCATGCATGTGGGGGATTAGGGAAAAAGACCAAACAAACAAACCTTGCAAACCCAGGCCTTGCACTTGAGGTGCATATATTATAGTAGAGTAAAGCAGCCATGATTTTACATTTACATATGTGTGTGTGTATGTGTGTATGTGTATGTGTGTGTGTATGTGTGTATATGTGTGTGTATGTGTGTGTGTGTGTTTGTGTGCTCCAGGGATTGAACTCAGGTTGTCAGGCTTGTCAGCAAATGCGCTTCCCTGCTAAGGTATCTTTCCAGTCCAGGTCACCACTTTTGATAGCCAGTGAACACACCTTATGTTCTTCTCACATTCATTTTTCCTTCAAAGCACTTAGATGTCCATCAGGAAATCACAATTATAGGCTACTTAGCACATTTTAAAACCTTGAGGCAGAATCAGATTCCAACTCTTACTGTAATATATTGATTTTATCCCTTTCTAAATCAAAAAGAGGGAACTAAAGAATACAAGCCAATTTAATTACAGAATTAAAAATAGCTTTATTTCATGGGAGAGATAAAAGACTTAGTAATAGGATAGACTGACATTGTAATTGAACAATAAAGAAAGCATAATTGGAAAAAAAAAGCTGGAAGACAGCTTCAAGCCCAGTGCCTTTGTTTTTCTATTTAAACTACATAAGGACAGGCAGTTAACTAATTTTCCAACTGTAGCACTTGTTGGGGGTGGCAGGAGTGGGATGGTGGGTTGGGGAAGGCAGAGGAGGAGCACCAGGTTGTGGACTCCCAACTTTGTTCCCTTTAAGCTGGTCCACCTTTGTTCTCTAAGTGGAGAAACAGCTTCATGATAGCATGGGAACAAGGCCAGCCGCATCTTCTCTTGGCATGGGGATAGACATGGCCCTTATGACTCACGTAGTGAGGAACTAATGCTTAGGGAAGCAATAGAAGTAGGAGGAAGGGAAGGTGACTTGTTGGTGAATTGAGAATGGAGTCGTGGCTGAAACTGACAAAAGAGAAAAGAGGAAGGAAATGGAAGTAGAAAAAGATGCGATTTACAGTTAGGGTGACAGGCTGTCAAGAGCAAGGCATATCAGGTGATTTGTCACTTTTTTTTTTTTTTTTTAAAAGCAATTAAGTAAAGGATCCTGAGCAGGGGGCTTGGTATTTTACTCTAAATGTTCCCCCCCTCTCTGATAAAATATGAGGCCATTGCTTTAAAATAAAGTGGCAAAAAGATGTCAGAGTTTTGTAATGTGCTAGAAAAAATCATTAAAAATCTTCCTCTTTAGAGAAAGAGATGTTTGTGATCTTTTCTAGGTAGAGACTGTGTTGGCAAAGGAAGTTTGTATGTATGCACAAGCGTGCCTAGTTGTGTTCATGGAGGCAAAACTGCAAATGGAAACAATGCATTCTGTCTCAAGGCCCTTTTGTTATGCTACAGTCAAAGGAGTCTAGAATTAAAAATAGCTGAGATGCATGTCTCAAAAATCTCATTTCTTTTAAGAGAATGCCAAGTGAAAAGGTCAATTTTATTTGCAAGATCTGGCATTTTGAAACACTTAGAAATATATTCCTGCAGGCCGTGTTGACTTTGTTCCTTGGTCTACAACTGCTCCTGACCAGCTGTGTGGGTTTTGCTTAAAGCTGATGTTCTGGTATTGTAAAAGTGCTGTGCATTGTGCAGGTGGCTGGCGGGCCAAGAGGGGACAGCTTTAACTAAGCAGTGTGGCCTCTGTCAGATTGTCATGCAATGCAGTTGCAGTCAACAGGGCATTGCATACCATGCGAAGTGGGATTATGTTCAAGCTGATACATCTCTTAAGAGTGAAACACTGTACAGTTTTGGAGCTCTAAAGTTGTCTCAGATACCTCTGGATTAGAAGCTTTAATCAGGGACAGTGAGAAAAAGGCTCACAGAAGCACCCCGTTATCTTCCGTTAAGTCACTAATACAGTTGATGACGTTTCTGAGGCTAGGATGTCATCTCTGAACATGATTGCTAAGTGTGCAAACTCTTCTTGGTAAATGGAGTGTCTAGAGGTCACAAGTGTGCTTGCAGGAGTTTAGTCAAAAGTAAGGGTAGGGTGATTATGTATGATTCCACATAGCTGTACCTTAAATACAAATTGAAAAAGGTGTGGTAGTAAGAAGGCAATCCCCTGACTTCCAGAGCAGTTCCTGCAGGTATCAGCTTTGTGTATAGTTAATCAGCTTTGCAAAACTAGGGAGCAGGTAGGGAGAGGAAATTTAAATGCTTAGTCATGTGCGTTTTCTTTTTTTTTTATGTTATTAATAACTGTAATTAAAAATACTTTATATTTAGTTGGACTGCCTCAGTTTCTTAACACTGAGGTTTTTGGGCTGACTTCATTGCTGAGAGGAAAAACATATTTTGGGGAGATAAAATTGATTTCATGAAATCTGCTGATGAGTAGAAAGGCTTAATGAATGGTTGCCTCAAGAAACATTATTATAGTGGCTTGGGTGGATGAGCAGCAAAAGAGAGCAAACTTTCTAAGCAGAGTGTTTCTGCTTAAGCATGTAGTTTTACACATGAGTGTTTTCCTGTCGCCAAGGGTTCCTGCAGGGACAAAGCCGTGAGCACGCCAGAGCCCCAAGTCCTCAGTAGAAGTCCTATGGCTGCGTTTCCATCCCTAAGTCACTTTGGCTTTGCCTTACCTTTCTTTTTGCACGTCTAAATTTTTAATTTTGAATTGTCCACAGGATAGACTCATAGGTGGCTGCAGAGAAGTCCCATGCATCTTTGTTCTAGCCTTCTGCAAAGTTAACATCTTGCATAACTAATATAAAATTTGAGAAGTTGATATTTTTGTGAACCCACAAAATATCTTTGGATTTCATCAGTTATGTATATATCCATTTATGTCATTTGTGCCTCAATTATATCATATTTAATTTTGCATAATCTTTTCTACATAGTGATATTCAGCTCTACACAAGACTTATGACAATATTCACCCTTGTTCCCTCCTACACCCCTACCCTAGTAACCAGTAGTGCGTGCTCCATTTCTAAAATTACATGTTTTACATATGTCACAAATGGAAGCACTCATATATACCTTTTGATCTTGTCTTCTTTCACCCAGCCAATTTCCTTTGAAATCTAAGTTGCAGGAATCAACAACTTGTTTTCGTCTTACTGCTTAGTAGTATCCCATGGTGTGGATGCACCACAGTTTGGTTACCCATTCACCAGTTAGAGTATATTTGAGTGGCTTCCAGTGTTTGGTTGTTATGAATAAAGCTGCAGTGAGCATTAGTGTACAAGTGTGTGCATGAAAATACTTTTGTATTTTTCTGATAGCTATAATACCAACTATCTTCATGGTTTTCATGTGCCATTGTGTCTTTTCTTTGTGGAAGTGTCTATGTATATCTCTTTTCATGAGGGATTTGCGAGTTCTAGATGTTGCTCTTTTGTTGAATATGTGATTTGTTAATATTTTCTTCCAGCTTTTTTTTTTGCATCTTGATAGATCTTTGCAGAAGAATACTTTTTGATTTTAGTAAAGTTAGTCAGATTTTTCTCTTGCAAATCATGCTTTTGGGTTCAAGTTTAAGCATTACCCTTTGCCTAGTGATATGACCTGAAGATTTTCTATTTTTCCTGTTTTCTTTCTTTCTTTCTTTTTTTTTTTTTTTTTTTTTTTTTTTTTTTGAGACAGGGTTTCTCTGTGTAGCCCGGGCTGTCCTGGAACTCACTCTGTAGACCAGGCTGGCCTCGAACTCAGAAATCCACCTGCCTCTGCCTCCCAAGTGCTGGGATTAAAGGCGTGCGCCACCACCGCCCGGCTTTTCCTGTTTTCTTTACGACATATACTATTTTGCCTTGATCTGTTATTATTTCTATTTCTTCCTTCATTTTTAGCATTTTTTTTCACACAATTTCATGTTTCTGTAATTTAAAAATCATCATGGAGTGCTTCTGTATAGTCATTCTTGTTAGCAAAGTGGGCTCTTGTATAGAATAAGGAACTTTTAAACCTCTTTAGGAAGGACCCAGGTGTTTGTTGAAGCTGTCATTTTGATATCTACAGTAATGTGAAGCACTTAGTCAGACCACACTTTTTAACTGGTGTGTAGTCTTAGAGTAGTAGTGCTCCTCTCTTCTTTGTTTCCATAAAATGCTATGTTTGTCAAGGAAAGTGGGTAGTGGTTAGGGTATACCTACTTCTAAGACTGGGTTCTGGAAGACAGTGCAGCTCTCATTAGAAACTGTGGTCAGCAGTAATTCCAAAGTCTTTCCTACCGTCCCCCTACCCCCAGATGCTTCCTTTAATATTCATCGCAGAGGGTTTCGCCTAGGGGATATGGGTCCAGATGCTTACACTCTTGGCTCTGGGTGTTAATGAAGCCTTCTCTGGCTTTCATGTGTGTAAAGGCATGTCACTAGAAGTTTGCAACTTGAAGTGTGGTGTATCCTTTGATGCTGAAGTTGTCTACTTTTATCTCATTCTGATGAAAGAACAGTAGAGGGCTGCAGGTTCTTTTGTATTCTATAAACTATGTTTTGTTTTATATTTCTGCTCTTCTTTGTTCTCTTTTTTATTTTCCTGGGTGTATTTACAGGTCTATAGATGTATAGGTCTATAGATTTATTGGTCACTAGAGTGTACGTATGTACTTTTTCCCTATGTGTATTGAATTTAAATAGGCTGGGTTGTAGCTGGAGGCATGATTGTACTCATCCAACATTAGTTCTGTTGGTTTTTTTGTTTGTTTGTTTTGTTCTATTCCTCCTGGGAGACAACCATGCGTCAGAGTCAGGAAGAATTCCAAGTGGGAGGAGACTTTCAGCTGTACTGTACAGGTTAGAAGGCAGCCAATCACTTTTACTCTTGTTTACTTTTCTGATCTGAACGCATCATCACGTTGTTGTTTCGTTTTCCTTCTCATACAGAAGTTGATGGCCTCTCTCTCTCCTCTCTTTCTCTCTCAGATTATAATTACACCATTTCTCCCTTTCCTTTCCTCTCTCTAAACTGGTTCATATGCTCCCGTCCACTCTCCCTCAAATTCATAACCTCTTTTTTAAAAATCACTAGTTCCATTCTTTTTTATTTTGTTCCTGCTTGTTTTTTTTTTTGTCTTCATGATCATAAGCATCTCTTGATTGTTTACAACATGACAACCATTCATGACAGCTCATCAGTGGCACCAGTTGACGAAACTCCAGGTGAACTTGATTGCCCATATTTGTTTATGTTCATTCATTTGTACTAGATAAACTCCAGGTGACAGTTAGCTCTGAGAATCCAGAATTCTTAACAACAAAACAAAAAAACCCAAACAAAACCAAAAAAAAAAAAAACTTGAAAAAAATGTATATGTATGTCTGTCCTTGTGTAGGTATGTGTTTGTGATTTCAGTGCCCACAGAGGCCAGAAGAGAGTATTGGATCCCCTGGGATTGGAGTTACAGGTAGTTGTGAGCTGCCTCGAATATGGGAAATGAACTCAGATCCTCTGGAAGAGCAGTAAGTGCTCTTAGCTGTTGAGCACCCTCTCCAGCCCCAAGAATCCTCTGTTCTTGGTATAGGGCAGAAGGGTGAAAGTGTAGAGTTGCTTCAGGTCAGCCCAGGAGGCCACCTCTTCACCTGGTCTTTTCTAGCTTAGGAACTAGTCGTCATAATGTGACTCCAGTGCAGTCCAATTTCTCGGAGACTAGACTGCTTATGCTAATATGAAAGGCCAGCCACCATTTAAAGAACCAAGATTGATGGCTCTGTTTCCTTAGGCAAAGTAAATTACATTGCTGGTGTGTTCTCTCCTTCAGTGGTTCTTACTTCCCAAACCTGGAACATGCAGGTGGGCTCTGAGAAACCTCGTACAACTCCTTAGACATTTATTTTTCTTTTCAAGTTGCAGTGGGACACATGGTGAGTAGGTTTTTTTAAAAAAAAAAAAAACACAGTTTGCAGACATACGACTCTCTGTATAGTTAAGAGATCAGGCAGTGCACTGAGAAGAAAAATTAGTTCATAGGGGCCTGTATCTTAATGCTTACAACTCTCATCTCGGACACTTAGTTTGTTTGGGTGAGTTCATTACTCAAGGATCTGAAGATAGACACCTAAGGCGTGCTAAATGGGTGATGATGATATCACACTCCACATTTCATTGCAGTATACATTTCAGTGCACGTGACACTTCTTATATGATTGTTGACTTATTTATTTGATAATACACAACAGGACTTCTGGGAGGTGATGTGATTATTCTTACCATCTCTCAAACAGAGGGTAAGGAGAGAAACCACTTGGTTTCCAAGCAACATTGGTAGCCAGAGCAGAGCAGTCGGTATTTTGTCCTTTCCAAGGCTCAGATGGTGCAAGTGGTGCTTATGATTTACCCATAGCTATTTATATGCCTTTACTTACCATTATGTTCTATGCTTTTCAGTTGTGCTCAAAGCATAAAACAAAACCAAGTCAAAAAAAAAAAAAAAAAAAAAAAAAAGCAAAAACCAAAGAGAAAGAGAGAATCTCATTCTAGGCAAGCCTCTCTTTCTCTTTTTTCTTTTAGAAAATATTTCATGATAAAAGCACACTAGCAAGTGGGTGGTAAATGAAAAGCATGCTTCCGTCTAGAAAACCACTGGCATTTGCATAAACCACCAGAGTGTGTGGTAAAGGGTGATCTGCTTTGTCAGTCTCTGGAGACCTTTAACGTTAGGTTCCTAATGCTTTTCTAGGTAAAGAAAAGTCTAAATTGGATGATGGGTATTCCTTAGATTCTTCGACTTTGACTGTGAAAGTCTTTAAAAAAGCCAATGAATGCCTGGATTGTCACACACAGAGAAGAAATGAGAAGCCTCAAAGGATTTTTTTACTCTGAACTGTATATAGCCTGTTAATTATCTGTCTTTGGTAGTACTGAGCTATATTGAGGGTAAATATTCAAAGTATACCAATTAGTGCTTTGGAAAGGAACCCTAAGGGAATGTCTATAACTGTTTTTGTTTTTACATAACTGTGAGAAGACATTTGCAGCAGGAGGAATAACCTGGCCATTCTGATGCACTGAGTAGACTGGCTGAATGTTTTGAGGAAGAGATTGTTGCTATTATGTTGTGCTCCAGTTTTGGAACAGTAGACAGCTATGGAGAGGCTTGTGTTTTCACAGATGTCCTACTGATAGTGAAATAGTCATCACTGACGAGGTTCCTTGCTGGTTTCATTCTCTATCAGCTGCAAGCATACCCTAATAAGCTTTACATTGCTGAGGCCTGGGCATCGGTACAGGTGAATGTGTTGTAAGTGATGACTTTTCAGGTATTCATTTTGAAGTACATGTAGCTTCAAACAGTGCCTTTGAAGTTGATACCTAAACTACTATTTTCATTTGGTCCTCTAGCATCGTGCTTCATGTGGGATTGGGATGTACAAGGTAGTATCTTGTGGGTAGCATCAGTGCATTTAAAGCCAGAGTGGTCTCAGTTAAGGGATTCTCTGTCATCTTCTTCCTCATAATCACCAGAAAGGCTATGTTTATCATTTAATCTTCAGGATCATCTTGTGAGCTTCATATAGCTTCATGGGTCCTTAAAACCCATGGGGTAATCTGTGTTTCAGAATATTTTGGATTTAAGTAAGGTAAGAAGTACAAATGGCATGCCTTGTCCAGACTTCCAGTTGTCGGGGAAGGCACCTCATATGGAAATCTATTAAGGAACAAGTGGATAGTCACACTAGGTAGAAGAAATAACGACTACAAATGCTGTCATGTCAGCTCAGGTCAGGTTTGTCAGTAAATGAGTCTGAACAGCATAAGAAAACACTCCACCCCAGCCCCACTTAGCATTTGATATTTAGAATTGAGGTCTAGGAAAGAAGGTTGAGCCATTATAGTGCCACTTTCTAGATAAGAGGAAACGGAAGTGCAGAGATGTCGAGTAGCTTTCCCAAATGTAGTATTCAAGGAGCAGAGCTGGACTGTGGCTGTGTAGCAATTTGAAACAATAGGCTAGATTTCTACTTCTAGATCCAAAGAATGTTATAAATCTTGTTATGATTAAAAAAACCTATTCTTTAGCTCAAAAATTAAATTATTTATAAGGAATAGCATGTATTTTCCTGTTTTTATAAAAATGTCTATCATCATAAACATTATAGGGAAAGATTTAGAAATATATTCACTAGACTCCTGAAAGAGCTTACAGGTGGACTGGTGGGGTAAGAGGATAGTTAAGAACATCTTTAGTGGTTTTCCCTTACACATTTCTGTGTGATTTGTATTTTAAAAGGATGACCACTTCTATAGTAGAAGTGCATTTAAAAAGGAAAGTGGGCAAAGAAAGTTAATAGGTAACAGATTTTTATTCTCTTTTAAAATGAAAGATAATAACTCTTAAAAAATTTTTATTTTTAAGTGTGTGTGTATGTATGTGTGTGGTGTGTATGTAGAGGCCAGAAGGATCAGATGTTCCTGGAGCTGGATATCTAGGCAGTTGTATACATCCTGTTGTGGTACTGGAAACGAAATTCTGGTCCTCTGTAAGAAGAGCATGTGATCTGTGGCACTCTGTCTAGCTCCATTTTTATTCTTATTTCAGAAAAACGTTAAGCCTGGTGCTGTCTTTTCTTGCCATATAGTATGGCAACCCCATATTCCCTTTTTATTATCTTGCATGTATTACTGTGCTGTTGTTTATTCTTCTTCTTAATGTAGATAGTCAAGTTTCCCAAAGCTTTATCAAATAATATTTCATACAGAGTAAATGGAATTCTCTCAGGAGCCATCATAGGAGAAGCTAATAACTACCAGGCGATCTTCCTGAGATGAGTCTACCTTGGATTAAAATCCACGATGGATTTGCTCTGATAGGCAATTTGTTTTAGGAAAGATTCCTGCTGTTAATATGCTTTTCCTGTTATTATTAAATATATAAAATCACTAGGTATTAGTCTACCCTTTTGAGCAGATCTCTGCAGAACTATGAAAATGTACTATCTTGTAGTGATACTATATAGACAAATAGATAATAATTCTATAGAATTCCTGATTTTATTCAAATAATTTTAAAAAGTAAGTTTTTAGAGATGGTTTCAGTGTCTAGAAAGATGTAATAAAATTAGAATCAAGAATAGAATGTGTTCACTCTTCAGAATAGTAAGTAAAGGCTGCATAATAAGAAATACAATGAGCTTTCATAATCACAGTAAAGGAGAAATAGACTTGAGACAACTTTGTGTTCAAGGAAAAACATTTAGGTCCAAGGATAAAGTCACAGGTGTGTACTATGATATGGCAAGGCTGTGCAAAAACTTTTGCTTTGAACTTTTTAAAAAAGGAACTATTTATTTATTTTATGCATATGAGTACACTATTGCTGTCTTTAGACACACCTGAAGAAGGCATCGGATCCTGTTACAGATGGTTGTGAGCCACCATGTGGTTGCTGGGAATTGAACTCAGGACCTCTGGAAGAACAGTCAGTGCTCTTAACCAGTGAGCCATCTCACCAGCCTTGCTTTGAATTTTTAATGAGTTTATTATAATGAAACACTGCTTTGAAGTTAATGTCAACATCCTTCTGTAACTCTCATTTTATGTAACATTTTATCTCTGAGGCAATTTTCTAAGAACTTTTTGTCTAAGAAGGTATAAAAAGACCAGAGAAAAGACATAAACTTGTTGGTTGAATGGTTTGGCTTGGGGAGCTTTGCCCTATCCACCCATACATCCATTCAAATGTATATGTCTATTTGTCTATATGTTTGTGTATAGGTATGTGTATGTATGTAAGCATGCATGAATACTTGTGGAGTTGATTGTAACAGATGATCGGGCCCGGCCAGAGTGTAGGTGTATGAATGTTTGAATGTGTATGTGTCTGTGTATATTTGCCTGTACAAAGCATCTTAATTCTTTTCCTTTCCTTCCTCTTTGGATCAAAAATTGTTAACCAGCCAGGACAGCAAAGGGCTTCTGGCTGCCTGGCCAGGAAAAGGAGTACTAGCAATAAATCCTTTCACTTAATTCCCTGATGCTAAACAGTATGTGTTAATTGCCAGATATTAGCACTTATTAAAGCACACCTAATAAAGACTTACATTTTTAATGAAGCACAGAGCAGGGAGAGTTAAGTTTCCTTAGCGTGTATTTAAGCATAAAGAGTTAAATGAAGCACAGAGAGTTATAATGTTTAATAAAGCACAGAGTTAAAGAGAAAAGAAGCCAGCATTTTTAAACCATAGAATATGCAAGAAAGTTTTTTGAACCTTTTAGAAGTTATAAGCAAGCATTTAGTATAGTAAGAGAGCTAGAAGGCCAGAGACCATCAGTCTTTAAAGCCGTGTCCTACTTCAAGCTCATTCCAGGCTGGGCAGGCTCTCGGCAGAGTTCAACCAGATATGATATCTGGAGTGAAGACTGAGTTCAAACTGCAAAGAATGAGACAGTTATCAATGAAGTGTGTGCGAAGCGGCCAGTGGTGTTGTGAATGTGATGTCCAGAATAGTAGACTAGAATGAGTACAGTATTTAGACTGTGAGAATTAGTTCATACCCAGACCTTGCCTGAGTCTCAGCTCTAGTTCTGGACCTCATATTGTAAACACATATAGGTGATATGGTATCAGATCTTTCCCAGCCTGTTGACTGGGGCCTTGATAGGGTTCTTGGAACTCCCTATCCAAGGTCAGGTGAAGTTGTTGGCCAAGTTCAGTTGATTTTGTTAAGTCTTGTGACATTTTGACCATTGTTCCTGTACAGATGAGCCTCCTTAGTGCACACCACATCCTGAAGTCTTAAGGGTTTGGGATACAAGGATGAGATGTGCTCAGTCTTTCAGGACTGTGAGTGTAGAAGCAGATGAAGAATTATGTCTTCCTAGTGAGTGTGCTAACATAGCAAATGGTGGCATGAGAAGTCACAGCTAACTTCCCACAATGCTGAGAGGTGTGTGTGTGGTGGTGTCGAAAACCACAACTCTGAACTGAGTTTTGGAAAAGCAGTAACTCCCAAGAAATAGAATGAGAAGACTGAGATGGTTCAGTTTGACTTTGTTCAAGTACCTAAAGGGTGTCAGGTACTAGAGGGATTAAAATTATTCAGCCATTCTCACTGTCTCAGAGAACATTTGGGGTAGGTTAGGGAGACAGATTTTAGGCTCACTTTTAGGTGTTTTTAGTAGAGCAGCCAATAGCTTCATTGGAATATCAGAATTCGCAGACCTGGGTATGCGAAGATACAGGCAGGGCCACTTCTTGCTAACCAAGTACTGGTGAGGTTACAGTAGATGGAGGGAAGTACTGGATATTGTTTTAAGGGATTGGATCCAGGGCTTAGACAGGCACATTCTGCTCTATGAACTTGCCTAGGGTTGTGGAAGCTGACACTGAAGTACTCATTGTTGGCCCTTTCTCCATAGCAGTGCCCATTGCCTTGGCCACTGCATGGGGTGGTGGTTAGCAGGTGTCCTTTGAGATTCTCTTCACATTGGAAGAATTTTAGTTTCAAGTCAAATTACATGACATTATTCTTGTGTTACATGAAATTATTCTCATATAATGAGAAAACTGAAATCCAAACCAAATTAGGTAGTTATCAGTTCATCAGTACAAACTGCTGAAGCTTCTACCTCTGATGCTGGAGTCTACTGCTCCAGCAGCTATCTTCACCTGTCTTTTGGGCCCTGAATTTCTCTACCACCCCTCCATAGTTGCTGAAGCTGCCTGACTCTCTAGTTTCTGCTTTTCTTTGTCTTGTAGAGTGGCCTCGTGAATTGGAATGCCTGCTCAAATACCGAGACCAGAGATAATGGATGAAGATCAATTAATGAAAGAAGTCTTGGATAAGTTTGTCAACTGTCATGAGCAAACCTATGAAGAATTTCTGAGCACTTTTACTCATTTATCAAAAGGTAAACCATCGAAGTAAAATTTTTACAGCAACAGATAAATAACTTTTTAAGTCTGTGCCTTTGTTATCTTTTCAGAAGACTCATGAATATTCATTAAACTCTTCAGAGCAAATAATTCTTACTAGAGAATTTGTGACTAATAGGTATAAACACCTATGCCTTTATCTATTCAAGAGTTGTGTTGCAGAGTCAGAGACATTTGATAATTACAGATGAGCCGAGGAATTATTTAGCTATTCACTTCATTTTATTTATTTTTTTTTTATTGAAAAATTTTTTATTTTTTACATTTCAGATGTTCTCTCCTTACCCCATTTCCCCCCTCCCTCCCAGGAACTCACTATCCCTTCCCCCCTCTTCCCGCCTCCACGTTGGTGTACCCCCACCCACCCTCCCCTGTACCTCACCTCCCCACCCTCGAATATCCTACCCCCCATGTCCAGCCTTCATGGGACCAAGGATCTCTTCTCCTACTTATATATATAGCTCCGTTGCATATATAGCTGGAGCCATGGGTCCCTCCCTAAGCGCTCCCAGGCTGGTGGCTTAGACCCTGGGGGCTCTGGTTGGTTGGGATTGTTGCTTTCCTCATGGTGTCGCGAATCCTCTCAACTCCTTCAGCCTTCACTCTATCTTCTCCATTGGGAACTCCATGCTCAGTTTAATGGTTAGCTGTGAGCATCTGCCTCTGAGTATGTCAGACTCTTGCAGACCTCTAAGGAGACAGCTATATCAGGCTCCTGTCAGCGTGTACATCCTGCCATCCACATCAACCTCTACCTTTGGTGACTGCACATAGGATGGATATCTAGGTGGAATAGTCTGTAGACTGTCCCTCCTTCAGTTTCTGTCCTGCACTGTGTCTCCTTATTTGCACCCTTGAGTATTTTGTTACTCCTTCTAAGAAGGACTGAAGGCTCCCCTATTTGGTCATCATTCTTTATGAGCTTTATGTGGTCTGTGAGTTGAATCTTGGGTATTTCAGGAAGAACCCAGATGCCCTTCAACAGAGGAATGGATACAATGGAATATTACTCAGCTATTAAAAACAATGAATTTGATAAATTCATATATAAATGGATGGAACTAGAAAATATCATCCTGAGTGAAGTAACCCAATCACAAAAGAACATACATGGTATTCACTCACTGATTATTGGATTTTAGCCCAGAAGCCTGAAATACCCAAGATTCATTTTATTTTTTTAATGCAGAACAGAGGTTGTTTAAAAGCACATTTTAAACTAAGGCACTCTACACATCTGGATTTTGATGTGATCATTTACCAGCTATTTGACTCTGGTAGGTAGTTACCAGAAAGTGGGACTAAATCATGGCACCTCACTGAAAGGGTGTTAAAGACTCAGTTATACACTGTGCATACTGAGCATGGTGGTTACATGCTGTGTGTGGTAACTATTGCTATGATGATGTAGACACTCATGGTGATAATGCTGTTGAGGTTGCTGTAGCCAGGAAGCATCCCTTTTACCCTGAGGTGATAACCTGAGGCCTAAAGTCTAAAGTCAGAATGTGTGTTCCATTATGTGCTTGCTCATTCTATGTAGAGTTGCTTTTTAATTGAACAAACACTTAAATGCTTAGTGATTTTATGAAAAAATTGATTCTATTTTTTTTTTATGTGACCTGAAAAGATTTGGTGTCTGTGATTTTCCTCACAGTGTTAGATGGAGTTCAGGACCCCTGCCTTGGAGTGCTTTATCTGAAAGTGTGTGTGTACACCTGGCTCACTCTTGAGCCCTGGAGTTGTGTCCATTTTAGGTTCTGTTTTCAGGTGTTTTAACTCACTTCAAATGCCCTTTCTGGCCTGGCAGTACACATTTTGAATGCATGTGACATCATTGAGCCTCCACGCAGTTGCACATTAGATTCCTTTGAGGGTTGTTTGGACACTTGTTTCAGAGCCCCCTCTGAAGCTCAGCTGGGGCCAAGGAGCCAGCATTTTGTGAAAGCTCCTCTGGTGATCTCAATGTGTATCCAAATTTGAGAATAAGGAGTTTCCTATCTGGAAGGCCATGGCCTTTATAGTAAATCTGACCTGACTTGATGTCATGACTTGTGTTCTAGATTATTGAAAGGTAAGGTAATTCTAAGAAAGAGAAGGAAAATGGACTTTCACATGTTTGTTTGATTATTCAAAGTACAGGTTGAATAATCCTAATTTGAATATCTAAAACCTGAGATTCTTCAAAAATTCATGATTCCACAGGTAGAAAAGTCCACATCTGATCTCATGTGTTGTTAATACTAAAATATTCATGCATTGAAAATACTGTATGAAATTACCTCCACACTAAAGTATATAAATCAGAAATGAATTTCAAGTTTTAACTTGGGTCTTTTTACCCTCCCAATCAATCAATCAATCAATCAATCAAGTCAATCAATCTCTCTCTCTCTCTGTCTCTCTCTCTCTGTCTCTCTCTCTGTCTCTCTCTTTCTCTCTTTCTTTCTCTCTCTCTCTCTACACACACACACACACACACACACACACACACACACACACACACACTCACACACACATACACACAGACATGTCAAATCTGAAAAAGTCCAAAATTTGAAGCCCTTTCAGTGGAGAGAGGCTGAACCATGTAGATGTCCAAGGTCTGAGCTACTGCTGAAGGCTGTGTTCATGTGCAAGGCCTGTGCAAGGCCTGAGGCTGTGTTGATGTCTGTGATCTGTGTTGCCACCAGGGGACCATGTCTGAGTCCATGATCCTGCTGCAGCTGGGGTCTTGGTATCCAGAGACCATGCTGAAGTACATAGCATGTTCTGACGCCAGAGGCCAGGTGGATGATTGTGGTCATTATGCTATGAATCATGTGGAAGTCCATGAACTATTGTTGCTGCTGACTATAAAGGACTTGGAAACTTTTTCTGCAGTGGTATTGATGACTGCAGACTCACAGTAAAACGAGACATAGATCCCCCCAGCACACACAAAGTAACAACCTAGACAGGAAGCCATTGAAGAGAACTTTTAAAAACGGTGCTAAGGATGCTGAAGTAGCCCAGCACAGTAGACAGCCTCTGACAGGAGTGGGAATGGGGAGGAGGCTGCCACCAGGAGTTTAATCATGCTCCAGGGACTAGATAGACAACATAAATTGAAGTTTTAAAAAAAATTTTTCTTTGTGGGGAAGCCACAGGGCTGTGTGGGATGGGCATGGGAGAATTGGAAAGGAAAGGTGATTAGGGTGCATTATGTGAAATTCTCAAATAACCAATACAAATATGTCAAAAACACTGCCAATTCTAACAGTATTGGAATCTCATTGTTTCTCTGATAGCCAAAGAATAATCTCATTGTGTATTTTGTTTACATTTAAACAAAACATGTAGTTTGTGATTTTATTATATTTATACTTAGAGTAGAGACTTTAGAAATATTGATTACTTTGGAAACAGTGTGAATTAATTGTACTGATATGCTATGCAGATGATGTCAGGAGAACCTTTAGTTTCAAACCTGGCTTGTATCATCTTCTTGTTAAACGTCTTGGGCTTAGGAAGCTGCTTGCTCTCATTGAGCCTGGTGATTTGGTTCATGGCAGTATGAGTGGCTGGCACAACTGGTTCATGGCAGTGTGAGTGGCTGGCACGACATGGTCCAAATAAAGACTCAACTGGAAGAATCAGTGAATTTTGAATTACTTTGGATATTATTGTGTAGCTGATTTTATTTTTGGACCATGAAATTGTAAAACCTTAGCATTAGCAGGCCCTTTACCTAGTCCATCTTCAGTTCTGATCAGGTCATTGTATGCTGAGAAAGAAACTGCCTCAGATGCGGCACCTTCCTTTAGAGTTCAGCATGGGGCCCCAAATTGAGCTGAAATAAATGAGGATGTGAGCCATATAAACTACAGCTTCAAGCGTACTAGCTGCTTTTTCCTTTGAAAATATCCTTAGGCGCCTGTTCACATTATAAAGCAATGACCTGAAAAAGTTCCTCTTAAAGCACAAAGAGTTGTATGTACAAAAATAAGTCTTAAGCCAGTAATTGTCCTCCTCCTCTCCCTTGAAACATTTGAATACCTTCTGAAAGAACAAACAATATTTAGGGACATGGCTCAGAACTGAGTTATAGTCTGAATACTTGACCCAGCTAACATGCTAAGAAATTAGGTTGTTTTCTCAAAGTTTCCATTTCTCCACCTTGTCTCTAGGCCCTTTATTCGTCTCGATGTATTTGGTTCTTTTGCAGGATTCTTTCTGCAAACGTGGTCATCACCAGGCAGATTTAGGCACATTTCCTCAGTTGGTTCAAGTTCTCAAGTCCATTACAATGTCTACTGATTGACTGTTCTGTTTATGTCTGTAATAGTTATATACCAGAATGATTATGGGGTTTATTGTCTTTAGAGGAATATTAAGAGGGTCAGTAATCCCATTAAATTTATTTTCCTGAGAAAATTAAACTATAGGCTTTTTGAGAGAAATCCACATTACTGCTTCAGACCTCTTGGAAAGCAGCTGGGAACTGTTAATATCACACGTAATTCTCAATACATTTTGGAGTTTTTTTTCAGCTCTGGATTTGGTTTTAAGTTTTATTTATTTATTTATTTTCTGTATGGGAGTACACCGTAGCTGTCTTCAGACACACCAGAAGAGGGCATCGGATCCCATTACAGATGGTTGTGAGCCACCATGTGGTTGCTGGGAATTGAACTCAGGACCTCAACTTTTAAAACTGTGGTATATATTTGATTATAAATACAATGTTTTATCAAAATGCTTAGAGATATTAATTACTAGTTTGAAACAGACAGTTATAATTGAATTCTCAATAGTGTCTTCAGTTCAAGTGGATAGATTAAGTTGGGATATACGTGTTCAAAAATCATTGTGTGGAGGTTTACTTTTCCCTTTATTGGTGGGGACAGTAGTCTGTTATTGACACTGGATAAGGAGAAGTACTAAGCTCCACTCCTCTATCTCTTTGTGTTCATAATTTAAGAACTTTTTAGAGTATCTAGGTGGAACAGACTTTCTTTTTTTATTTGTCAATTTGTATCATTTTAAAAAGTTTTGAAAACATGATTTTTTTGTTTTTTAATAAATATTCATTCATTGATTCATTCAGTTATTCTTTCAATATTTCCTTTTAGTCAGAGTATTGATTTAGGTACTGAGAACTCAAAATACCTAGGATCTACTTTGTGTTCTTAAGTGCTCATAGTCCAATGAGAGATGCAAAAAAGGGCACGAAACAGTGCTGCCATGTGCATACCATTTGTGCAGAGATGCTCCGTGTGGAGAGCTTTCACAGTCCTGGGAGAGTGCATAGGAAGCATCCATGCTATCCGTCAGAGAGGGTGAGCCGAGTTAATACATCACATAAAACACAGAAAGGTTTGACACAAAAGGAGAAATTGAGAGAGGTTGAAATGTATCTGTTGATGTTGGTCCATTGGGTTCATGGTTTTGTTGGTTTTAGTCTCTCTCTCTACAAATACACACACACACTCACACACACACACGCACACTCTTTTATACAGTCAATGCTTCTAAGCAACAGACTTTCTAGATGAAGCTGTAGCCTTTTTTAGTATAGTTTAGAAAAACTTCTGGACTGCTGAAAGTAAAAAGTAATATTTTTAAATTTCCTTCCATACTAAAGATAGCGCATGATCTTATTTTATAGAGCTGCTACATTGCTGCTATCCCACAGATTGTATAGGTAAGAAGGCAGTGGCTTAGGAATTGTCCTTTAGTCTTTACAGCTCCATCTTTTTTAGGTATGGTAACTCTGAAGCAGAATGGTTGGGATGTGGCTTATTCTCCATGGGTCTGTGTGGTGAAGGCTTGGCCCCCAGTTTGGTGGTATTGAGGTTGGTGGAACTTTTAAGGGATGGGGCCTAGTGGGAAGTAATTAGACTGATGAGGATGCTGCCCTCAAGAAAAATTGTTTTGTGGAGAGAATAATTTTAAATTAACATGGGTGATTATAAAGAACAACTCTGGTTCTTGGCTTTTATCCTGACTTGGGTTCTTGCCTGTCATGTTTTTACAATATGACAACATCTTCCATGAGGCTCCTATCAGGTCACTGATGTCACTCTGAACAGATGCTGGGACTGTTGTCTTGAATTTTCAGTCATGAGCTACTGATTTTTATAAAATGCTCAGTCCCAGGCATCTTAATATAGCAACAGAAACTGGACTAACATAGAGCATTACAGTAATTACTGATTCTCAGTTTCTGGTTTTTACACATAGCTGTACATGTGTGCATGCACAGGTGACCATTGTTACTTAAGACAACTATTGTCCTGATTTTGTGCTTTAGATAAAATTTATTAACTTCCAGGAAAGTTTTCTATATTTCCTACCATTCATCTTAAAGTAGTTTGGAAACAAAAATGGAGATATTTTTTTTTTTTTGAATCAGGAACTTATATAGCCCTGGCTCGGGCTAGCTTCAAACTCAGGGCAGCCAGCCAACTCTGACTTTGAACTTCTGATCTTCCCGTCCCCTCCTTCTGGGTGCTGGAATTTGAGGTGTGTGCCACCAGGATATTGAAGTGAATCTACTGTGATTTTGTGAATAGAAACTCTTAAGTTAGTCTGTTTTTAATTTTCTTATTTATTTCTTAAAATACCCAGAGGTCATCTTCTCAAGGGACTCTCTTTGCCCCACCTCTTTTACCCTGTTTTATTTGTATTAAGTAGAAATCAAAGATTTTTTTTATAGCTCTTAATGGAAACTTTCACTTGTCATTTCTCTGAGGTTTTCTTATTTCATTTTTATTGCTTTTTATTTTTTTTAGCATTTTATTTTTCTTATAGTGTATCTTCAGGAAACATCATTCTTGCCAGCTCAACCTCCCTTTCTCTTTTCACACTTGTTATTGGAATGAAATTCCACAGTTCGTGAGACATTCTGTTTGATTGTTCAGGACAAATGGTGGTGTTATGGCCTTAGAGTTTCAAGACAGACTCAATGTGTTTCTTCATTCAGATTATTAATTATTTAATTGAGAAACTATGTAATTCCCTGTCTGATCAAACACTTCAGGATGGGTGGTGGTCATGTGGTTTGTGCTTACACACCTCTGCCCTGTCCAGCACAATAGCTACTGGCCACAGGTGACCATTGTTACTTAAACTGTGGCTGGTGTGACTGAGAATTTGGGTCTCAATATTTATTTACTTGTAATT
Source organism: Mastomys natalensis (assembly GCA_021653895.1). Lineage (NCBI taxonomy): Eukaryota > Metazoa > Chordata > Mammalia > Rodentia > Muridae > Mastomys > Mastomys natalensis. The sequence goes on from JAJTUV010000205.1 coordinate 1,984,212, forward strand.
AATTTAAATATAAATGTAATAATTCATACTTAGTAATTTATTAGGATAAAAGTTTAATTGTGTTTGGGACAAATTGGTTATGTGAATCATTTTTTTAAGACAAATTTTTGGAAATCAATGCAAAATTAAGTATTTCTAATGAAAATTTGGCTTCTGATTTGTAGTATGCCACAGGTGTAAAGTAGATATTGGATTTTGAAGACTCAGTATAAAAATAGAACATATTTTTATATTACCTATGTTTGATATGGCAGTACTATTAAGATATTATATTGAAATAGGATTAAATAAAATATGAATGTCATCTTTACTGTTTATTTTTTATTTTTTTCAAAAATGATTATTTGAAAATTTAAAATCATATGTCATATTGCATTTCTGCTGAACAATAGTTTTTAGACTTGGCTGGCTCTCAGAACGATCCTTTGTGAAAGTGTTATGTCAATGTTTTATGAAAATATAGGCTTCAAGGCTTATTCTGGACTTATGAAGTGAGTGCACTAAATCTAAGCCTATTTTATTTAGGGTTCTAGAACACTTCAACCTCCTAGAGGTAGGGGAAAAAGAAGGTTTATAGGAAAAGGAGGTTGTGGACCTGTTTAGAAGTAGTTCTTTGGGGCAATTCAACTTTTCATTGTCGGGATACAAGCAGTCCAATCCAATAGCAAATACCACACACGAATGAGTAGTAGCAGCCCAGTCCTATAGCATAGATGAGGGCCTTTAAAGAAATAATTAAATTTAATGAGTCTGGAATATGTCTTCAATCTACTCTGATTTGGGGGATGGGGAGAGAGAAGAGATGTGTATACTGGAATGACAAAGTGAAGAAGTAGCCTTGCGACAGGTGAGGAGAAAGTCTTCATAAGAAACCAAACCTTGACCTAGGACATCTGACCTCCAAGACTGTAGGCATTTCTGCTATTTAAACTATCGAACCTGTGGTTCTTTTGTTGTAGCTGCTCAGGCCAGCTTGCCATAGGTCATGTGACAGGTTGGTGGTAGAGCCATAGGTCAGGTGACAGGTTGGTGGTAGAATTGTACTGTCTACCTTTTCAGAATGACTTCCAAGCCTACACTCTGAAGATGTTTTCTCCCTTCCTGACAGTGCTGACAGGTTTTTATCTAGGTCTGGGAGGCACTGATGTGGATACAAGTCATGGGAATAGAAGTCAGAACATGAGTATTTTACCTTTTCTTGAGTATAAGCCCTATGAGATCTGGCTTCTCCTCACTCTAGCACCAGCAATGATGTCTTGTGTGTGTGCTGAGTGAATATCTGTTGAATGGATGGTATAAACAGAAAACAAGAGGCAACTGATGGCAGAGAGGTGGTGCCTCAGACCCCCACCCTGAGGAAAAGCCTCATTCAGGTCATGGTGTCCCAGGTTTGCATTGACAAACAGTGACTGGGAGCCCCAGTATGGCTTACAGGGAAGCAAGCACACATAGAGATTTGTAAAAAGTAGTTAAGAGATGATGCTGGTGATTCAGAAAGGAGGTGCAGGAGGAAGCCCCTAGAGTCAGGGAGACTGGCCTGGAGGCTGAGCAGAGATGTTAGCTTGGTTGTTGGAGGGGGAAAGAGACTTGAGGTGTTGCAAGGTATGACAGACAGCACCGATGAGCAGGTGACTGACAGAGTCGGGAGATGAAACGAGTTAAAGGCAAGTCAGGAGCACATTGCCTAGGACGTGCTTGGCCCACAGAGGCCAAGTTACTTGTTCAAAGCCACATGCTTCTCATCTGAGGAGTCTTTTATTATTTGTTTCCAATTGAGTGTCTGTTCTTTCAGAAGCTTAGAATCTTGTGCTGGGATTTGGTTTACATGTCTGGCTGATAAATTTTGACTGTCAGCTTAGCCAAAGGAATATTACTACTCATACTTGACAACTTCTAAAAAATGTAATTAAAAATGAAACTGGAGACAGCACATAAAACAACATGTTTCTAAAGCTGACATATTTTGGTCCCCAAAGCTATTTTGAATTTGAGTGTTAGAAATGAATCTTTAAACTTTCACGAGTGGGGTTGGGTACAAAGAGAGGCTTTTCCCAGTCTGAAGAATGAATTTTAAAATCTGCTGTAGAAAAATACCACAGAGAAAAATATAGCAAACAGCTGGCCCTCTTACCCATTTCTAAGCAGGAGAGGAATTTCAGTAGAGCAGAAAAACAGCTTTCTTTCATAAAAGAAAACACAGCAAGAAAAGTAATCCTCACCGTGTAGCCCTCCGCAGTTATTTTCTGTCGAGTATTAGATAGAAACCCGAGGGCTTAGCATTGTTTTGATACTCTTGCAACTGGCAGGTTGCCTGCTGGAGGAAGTTGGAAACGGACTGACCGGCTCCAGGCTTCCAGGTGGCTGTGGCACTACATGTCTGTGCAGTTGCTGTCAGTCATTTAATTCCCTCCTGAATATTGAATGGTGTTTTTAGTTCATGGCCCATTTGGAGTGTCTTTCTGTTTCCTCTTTCTTTTTTTTTTCTTTCTTTTATCCGTTAGCCACATTAAGAAGAAAAAAAAAGTTAAAAAAAAAAATGTCAGGCCACCCAGGAAGCTCTTTTGCAAATGTAAGTTTAATAGCAAAGAACACAATCAAGAAATAACACAGCAAATAGCGAGAAACTGACTTAACCTTATGGGAAAGGTGACAAGGCATCCATCACATGAGGACTTCCCAATTAGACTAGCCAGACAATTAAGGAGAAAGCCTCATTAATATGCCATTCTAAGGGAATAGGGAAGCAGTGTTATTTTAAGGCTTTTCTTTAAAGATGTTTAAAAAGAATTATATTATGTGTATGAATACTTTGCATGTATGTCTGTGTGCCATGTGTGTGTCTGATGGCTTTGAAGGTCGGAAGAGGGTAGTAGGTCTCTTGGAGCTGGAGTTATGGCAATTGGAGTTGTGGCTGCTCAATTGTGAGCAGTCATGTGAGTGCTAGAAACTGAACCCAGGTCTTCTGCAAGAACATCAAGTGTTCTTAAGTGCTGAACTATCTCTACAGCCCTGTAAGGATTTGCTTGGTGTGCCTTTTAGTATCCTTGTAGAAAAGGGCAGAATAAACTGCACGCTTTCTAGTGGTCATGTGAATAGCCTTCTATGTGTGACCTCTTCATAGTAGCATCAAATACTACATCCAACATCAAAGGAGGAAAAAATCGCTGGAGGACAGGGGACCAACTTACACAAAGCCCGTGGAAGAGTCCTCTGGCGTTCGCAGCACTAGCTTGTTTTTCTCTTTGGGGGGAACATCTGCAAGCTGTAATTAAGCAGTTTTCATTTGTTTCTCAGCTTCTTTCATCGTCACTAAATCACTACACTTAGGGAACAAATTGACAAATTATGAAACACAGAAACTGCTGGTTCAGTTGCAGAAGGAAATTTCCCTTCTCAAATTATGACAAATTTTGAGCTGATGGAGCCATTTTGTTTTAGGTGTATTAGCATAAATCTTCAGCAGAGGTCTTTACAATTCATATTTACTTCAAATGGGAATATTTGGTCCATAGATAATCATTAGGTTTTTTTGTGTGTGTATGTGTGTGTCTTCTTCAATTTAGATGTAATTGGGTACAGAAAGAAAATGTTTAAGTGTGTACAGAATTTGAATTATGATCATTAAATTTATTTTCAGCAGTGTTCTTAATGTACACTGTTTTGTTACAATGATGTTGTTTCTTAGTATGCTCCATAGAGAAAGAAGTAAGAGGAATATTTAAAAAAAAAAAAGAACATTGGTTTAGTTATAATTAAAAGAATGTTTTTTTTCTCTTCTATTTGGTTTAAATTTTATAATTATATGTAGCAGATTTCATGTGCATGTATATAAATTAAAGAATTGAATAAGCATATGGGATTTTAAACTTTTACAAAATATAGAAAGTTACTAGTAGTGAGCTAAATTAATTCAACCTTTAGCTGATTTACACAGTATTACATAGGGACACGGTTATTTGGTATTTATTTTTTTGAAGGTGAGGTGTTATTTTTACTCATTGTTGGCAAGTGTGTTGTTACCTGAAGGGAAAAGGTAAATTGCTTCACACGAAGCTGAGGCTTCATCAGACTGTGTGTGTTGATTCAGTTGAATAAGCATGTATTCAAATCAGAGTGGTTTTGGCAGTGTTCGTTCAGCCATGAAACAATAATATTTTCTTTGAAATGGTTGGCTAAGCCCAAAGTGATACAGACAGGAAACTTTGCTTTAACCATCCTTGTATCTTCCTTATATGAAAACCACAGCTCTCTAGTATTTGATTTTTTGTGTTTTTTTTTTTTTTTTTTTCTAGTCTGATTTGTTCCAGTGAGGTGGATTTAAGTGATGACAGCCAGCTTGCTTGTTTGCAGCCCATTGCTCCCTTGGCATAGGGAAGAATCCTCATCCTGTTTTTTCATGTGCTTTTCTGGACTTAGTCTGACTTTAGAATTAGGTTTTGTGGTCTTAGGAGCCACTGATAGACAAAAAGGACTGCAATCGGACATCTAAGTCTGGTCACTGGGTTTAGTCTCCAATTAAAGTGCCAGTTCAGTTCTTGGTAATGTTGGTGGCATTTCAGAATCATGGGCTATTCTACTTAGCAGGACAGCATGTGAACACGTTCTTTTTTGGTAGCTGAGTTGTGTGCATTGAGCTAGAATCCAGGATGCAGAAATGAGTCTGTACACTAGAAGAGCTCATCAATTGCCATGTTGCTATTTACTGCTGTCTGCTTATGAAAGATGGTATGAATCTCAGATGCTTTTGATGAATGAGGATAGCTATCCATGTTTGTCACTTATAGACTACAGTTAGTGCTCATTGGTGAGGCCATATTAACTACTCTTTGCACACCGCTGACGGAGTTATATTCAGAATATTGGTTTTGATTCTGGGGCCTTAGATTTTGATTAAGTGAATGCTTTATGGGTTAAGAAAAAAAGCAAGCTAGGTGTACTATGCATCCCCTTTAATCCCAGCACTTGGAGGGAAAGGCAGGTGAAATCTCTGTGAGTTTGAGGTCAGCCTGGTCTACAGAGTGAGTTCCAGGACAGCCAGGACTACATAGTGAGATTCTGTCTTGAAGCACTACTCTCCAACCCCCCAAAAGAGAACAAAAGCAATGAGAATGATCAGAACAGTGCAGACTTTTCTTCCTCTACTGTAAGCTTTAAAAAAAAAAGATGAAGTATATTTTAAAGTACCCTGTAAAAATGAGAATTTGCAACACTCACATAATTTAAAAGCAAAAATGCCATCTTTGAATGTTAGATTATTATAAATATATGCAGAAGATGGTTTATGAAAGACTTATTTGTGAAGACTGATCCGTGAAGTGCCCTCTAACTTGAATGAGTTGAACAAGATGTACTTTGGTGCAAGTTGGTAGACAAGCATGATCTCAGGGTGCAAAGATGTTTCATGCAGAA